>APFE030959402.1:93490-153152 GCA_000404065.3 Pinus taeda
TGTTGGTTACTATAACAAAGGATTCTTCATTGCTCTTTGTTTGTAGTCATTTCATTTCTTTTTTGGACATGGTGAAAGACTCTTAGTTGCCTTTCATCCCTTCAAATTCATCCCATCCACTTTAAATTTTAAGGATCGTTCTCTGTCTAGCTACCTTGCCCTGTAATACCATCTTATGCTTAGAATAGAAATCTAGTAAAGCCATCCTTTGACTCCACAGCCCAATGGACTGAAAGCTCTCAATCCTGCCCTTAGTTTGTGGATTCCACCATTTTCCCAAAACAAACTCTTGAATCTATAACTAGCCTAAAACCTTCCAAGAACAAAGATAAATCATAAAGAGGGAGCCCTCTCTGGATGCAGAGTGGCTAGATTCTTCATCTAAAAGGTTGGTTTGTGGTTACCTCGGGTATACTTTCCTCTTACACAACTTCTAGGAAAACCTGAGTGATAACACTCTTAACATTGAAGAAATTAAAAGAAGTTATAACACTATTGGGCATTCAAAAATCAAGAAAAGATAAAAAGGTGAAGGAAAATGCGATTCCAAAAATAAGTAGTTCTCTAAAATAAATTGGAAAATATGGAAAGAAAAGTGATCTAGATGCAAGTAGAGAAATACAAACAATAGTGGTTTCATCAACTACTAAATAAAAATGTTTGATAAATTATTTGGAAAAAGAATAAGGGGCCTCATGAAAAACATTGCACAAGCATATGAGATTTCGATTGCAAATATATGTAAATGATGAGCTTACTCGCCAGATAGTTATTTTAAAGAAACCATACAAAGATAGACTTGGAGAAAATGTTAACAAAATGACATATGAATATTTCTTGAAAAATTCATGTGTTTCACCAAAAAGAAGGGATGTGATGTAGTGAATAATAACACAAAAGTAATATGAAGAACATGAAAAATATATATTGGACACAACTAAGATAAAGTTGTTCAATAAGTTCAAAGAAGAGAAACATGGAATTAATGTTTCAATTAGTACTTTTGTGCAATAAAAACCATGGTATGTTAAGCTTATCACTATGCGTGACACTTTTGTTGGGCTAATTTATTAACATAAATTAACACAAGTGTTTAATTATCAATCCGGGTTTGTAAAACTTGGAGGCAAATCCACAGTATATGGACATCAGATATAATCAAGTTTAGAAGTTAAACTTTGAGGATTTAAAGAAGCACATATTACAAATATAAACCTATTTTAACAATTTCTAATTCATTTATGTAATATATGAGGGAAGAGGCTCCTAACTTAGGAGAACCAGGTTGTCCTTCCCTACAATACTACTTTCATGAAGATAAATCTAAGAGCACTAATTAACAATGGTTTATGATGCAGAAGATGTAATAGAAGAGGCTCCTAACTAAGGAGGTCTAGATTGTCCTTCTTCACAATCACCATTGCTTCAAACCAGAAATCCAAAAATAGCTTCAAATAAAAAATGGAGAATGAAATTCAGTTTTAGTTCAAGATCAAATAGAAGGGAAATTTAACTTAAATTCTTGTCTATCCCTTCATATGTAGATTAGAATTAAACCAATATTCATTAAGCAATCATCACACCTCTCAATACATTTGAAACAAGAACTAATTTATGAAGACTATGAAAATTGAACCAAGAAGTGCACTTAGCTTGGTGTGGGGGCCCTCCACCCTTGCCTTGCACACTTGAAGAAATATCATCTACAACAACTTCAGTAAATCAACCAAGCATGAAGAAAAAATTGAAATGAAATAGGTTCTTCAAATTAGCTTCAAACTCCAAAGTGTCTCAGCATAAAACTATACAAAAGTTACATATAAATTACATTAATAAGCCATCAAAGTCTTAGCTTTTAAATAGAGGTTTTGTGAAAAAAACTAATATATAATATTTCTAACAATCATATCTACTCATATTCACCTATCTAAGTCAAACTCATCCAATTCATCCCAAGAAATATGGTCAATTCCATAAAATCTCAAAATTGCCCTATTTCCTAGGGATTTTCTCGTGACTAGTCATATTTGACCAGCCTTGACCGAGCCTAATAAAGCTTGTTTTGACTGAACCAAGTGGAGTTAGCTCAGTCATAGTTCCCAAGATTTCCATTCATGCATCCATCTCGAGCCCAAGTGTCCTGCAAATATGTCATCCACATAGCTATTACGGGAATTTTCTGATTCAGTCCAAAATTGCACTTGAAACTCAATTTTCATAAAAACTGCTAGAAATTGAAAAATTAAATTAAACACCTGAATATGCATAAAATACATCAAAATGAGATGGATGTGATGGAAAATGGATGGAAAATATAAAGATTAATTAAGTTTCCTTAAGTAAAAATAGACCAAAACTGAGGGCCATCATCTCCTCCTTACTGATCTTCAAGCATGTCCTCATGCTTGCTTCTTCCTTTTGACCTTTTACTTCTATATGCTGATTGATCTCTTGATGTACCTGTGGCTCTGTCCCTTGAAGATGAAGCTTTCTTTTGAGCTACCTGTAAAAGGATATCTATGCCTTCATGTACTTCTTCTCTTTTCTTGTAGATGACATCCTTTACCTATCAGTGGAAAAATTATGGCTTGGGCTATGTATTCTAGAGTGATGGGAACAAGAATGTCTCCGATGTGTGATGAGGTTTCACCATCAACATACAAATTTAAAAACTTTACACTATTCCTCCTCTGATGATAAAATACCAATATATCATTCTAGATGAGCAGCTTCAGAGAAGACAACAAATAAAACTTGAATTTTGCAATACATTCAGACACAAGATTCATGTCCCTCTCAAATTAGCAATATCAACAATTTTACTCAAAGGAACCAATTTCTAGTTGCCCTTACATCTCACTAAAAAGAAGCAATTTTTTTTATGTCTAATCATTCACTTTCAATTTAGCCACTGGTTTACCCATGCAATCTGCAAAATAGGGGTAAAAAGAACCATAAAAATTTTCCAAATAGAAATGAATTTGAGAAAATTGTCCATGCGGAGCATAACTAGGCTCATTCTGAAAAAGAACCCATGTTTTCTTTTTTCAAAATTTATTTTATTTTGCTTAGAAAAAAAAAAACAAAAATAGTGGCTTTTTAACAATTTCGAATTTGAGTTTGAATGAAACACTCCTCTTTGTCCCTCAAAAATCAAATTTGATTTCTAAATATTGTAGATTCTTTTGCTTCCATTTTTCTACTTTTTATCTCATCCCGTTCTAAAAGTTCAATGTCTACATTCTGTTCAAAATTAACCCTATGCACACTCTTGCTCTTGTAATTCCGAGGCTTGCTTCCATTAGATAAAAGTTTGTGATGCATATTAGTAATGAAGAAAACACTCACGGAAATGCCATCAATGATAAATATCTGAACTGTTTTGAAGCTATAGATGAATAGACTTTTCTTCATCAACAAAAATTCTCTATCAAAACATGCTCTGAAAAGTACCATTTTCAAACCATATTCCTCTATTGTGAGAGATGTTGGGTGGATTTTTTTTTCTGATAATTCTGCATTTAATTGTGGAAAGAAAAGACGAAATGCTGATCTTTGAAATGCCAATACTTGGTGAGAAAGCACCAATAAAAAGAAAAATCCAAACACAATTCCAAAAGCTGAAGTAACAATAAACCTCAGAGATTATCTATGCTGACAACTGTTTTTTTACACTTTACTGAATTTTACCAGACAAGGCCGATATTTCTTCAAGAACCATCAAGGCCATGATTTATGCCCTCGGCCTCCAAAATTATTGCAACGTTTTCTTTGAGCCACTGGTTAATACCTTTTAAGAAATCGAATTCTGGAAATTCGATTTTCTGGTCTACTATCAAATTTTGGCTGATATTTTGAATTCTAGGTTGTCACTGTTTAAAAATGAAAAGAAGGCTTTGTGTTTTGCACTTTCACTTCTGGAATGAGATTTTCAATCTTCTGGCATTAACTTGAAGTCCCATACTTCAAGTTTGAATTGCCAACAACCCACCTCCACTTCGATCTGATATCTAAACTGACAGTTGTTTAAAAACTAATTTATCTGCATTCCCAATTAAGCTCAAACACCGTGATTTAGGAAATTTGTAACTTACAGCTCAATTTCAGCATTTGATGGTGTAATTAATGAGATATGCTCCAGATATTTTTAAATCCATGACCACATTATTCCCTGTCAATTACGATTTTTCCACTTAACTTTATCTCCAGAGCCAATTTAATAAATAAAATTGCCTTCGATATTTGCAAGGATTCGTTCATTAAATTAATGGAAAATATGTGGCAATAGCTCAGGTTGTTTAACTGAAGTTTTAGCTCACAACGCAATGCTTGACATGAGTATTTTTCCTTGAAATTTGATAACAGTTGGAGGCGATCTCTTACCTTCTTTCACGAGATTTCTGGAGTCTGGTGGAGCGCTGCTAACGTTGAGAGAATTATGCTCTCCTATCTCTTTGAACCAATGCATTATTCTTCTCACAACTTGCTTATATATTTTGCGTTTTTTTATGGCTCCAGCTTCTTTTCACACGGTGAAAGGCTCAATTATGGAAAATAACATTATAGAGTTAGTTTGACTTTTTTTACCTTTCCAAGTCATCTTCTATCCTGCGTACCTGTAGCTGCGATGGTTGCATCCTTCCTGTGGCCACGTTCTATGGATCCACGGTGTACAAGCCTTTTTACAGCTTCAATAGTTGAGAGAGTGTGTTATGGTTTTGCATAGCTGTAGCTTTGTTAAAACGTTTTACTTCCATCAACTGCTGGCCAATGGCATCTACCCTCTTCCAAAGTCTCTCAACGGCTGTGATGGGAACAAATTTATGGTTCTGAGGTCTCTGGCTTCAACAATGGCAAAGATTTTCTCTGTTAAATGCACAGGGTTTTACCATTTTACTGTTTGGTTGCTGTCCTTTGACTGGATACCGTGCACAGAACCTTTGGTTGTCATATGTATTACTTTGTTACTACGTCGATTGCATGAATTATTATCATGTTTTCCACCTTCTCCAAATATTCATTCATCATTTCTTCATTTGGTTTTCCAGTGATCATGCTATAATAGCCTTACACCATTGTATCATATTACCATTTCAATAGTATTACTTTTCATAGGTTTAATACATGAATTATTTTGTATGTTTTCTCATAATGCACACATCCCATATGTTTGGTAATATATCTCTTTAATTTTAAAATGACCATTTAGGTCATGTTTAAAATTATTTCCCATAATACTAATGTTTTATTTGTGGTTTCTTAAATTGTTCACAGGTTTTTTCCACTAAGCATAAAAAAAAAAAACATTTCAACTTATTAAATCCTCACTTTGATCCTTTTTGCTTTATGGAAAAATACTTAGGGTTAGGGTTATGAAATGAATATGGAATATATGAAGGGAATGTAGAATATAAGGGTTATGGAATGAAAAATATGTACATATGTACATTGGATTAGGTATAGGGTAAATGTAAATGTAGAATATAGGATAATGGGCATAAAATAATGGATATAGGATGAAGGTAATGTAATGAATATGCATTCAGGTATTAACTCAATTTTAACAAAGTCTAAAAATTTCTACAAGAAATTGAATTTACAAGAGCAAAATTGTGCACTTACTATACTTGTACTTCCCTGATAGTATTGGATGAATGTTGTTGTTCTTTAACAATATTGGATGAAGTTGTCTTGTTCAAATATCGTAGATAGATAGAAACATAGAGCTTATTTATGCTTCCTGCTCTATGTTTTTCATTGATTTTGGTCGATTGATTATTGATGTTGTTTAGGTCCTTCTGCAATTGATTCATAATAACTCAGGTGCCTTCTGTCATGTACAATTTATGCAATATATACATGTTTTTGCTAACATTTCAGGTCCCTCTGCAATTGATTTCAAAAATATTTCAGGTCCCAACGGCCAACAATACAAGTTCCATCGTCAATTCCGCTGCACAACTAAGTTTCTTTTTGCGAACCATCCCCCCTTGCTGATGGGAAGACTTGTCCTCAAGTCTTGTTTATTCTGGAGGATGATTCCTACAAACTCAAACTGAAGACATGGTAAAACAAAATAGAGAATTCATATTGGCCAAACAAGTTGGTTTTCCGATATGAATTCGAGTTTGTATTGTGCCACTTTCATGGATTTTCACAACCAAACTCCTTTATTATTTTTGACCTTTTTCTATTTTTTATTTTTTTTTCTTTTCTAGATGGAGGTGGGGTGTAATGGAGTAGGAAAGTATGAAAATCTTATGAAAATAGGTTATATTGAAGTAGTAAATGGATAGATAATAAGTCTGGACTTCAACATGCATGGTCGCAGAGCTTAACATACGGTGGGGATAATGGATGAAATCATGAAAAATATGGTTTATGAAAGACTTCTTGGGAGATTTATGTGACTTGACATGGTACCGAACTTGGCTGCTTCTTCTGATGATTATCTTCACATCAATTTTTCCTTGATCGCAATCATGTTGTAGGGTTTGTTGATGTTGTTGGTCAACATCTAAGAGCAAGCTTCAAGAGTTTGAGTTTCATTGAATGAAATCAACATCAAGTGAATTTTCACTTTTCTTTGACTTGAACATTTGTATTCATATTTTGGAATATGAATTTGACTTTGAAAATTACTTCATCCATGGAGTTCACTCCTTCATTCTTCCTATGACTTGCAAAAACATAGCACTTGCCTGCAATACAATATTAGATGATGGAGGAAGAGAGGTGTACAATCTCTCTTCTTCCAATATATGTGTAAATCATTACAAGCATTTCTTAGAAAACAAGTCCAAATATGATAGACAAACATAATGCATTTATTTACCCCTTGAGGAATGGTGGTCAGCTTAGACCTCCTAGCGGTATTTTGTTTACAAAATATTTGTTTGATATCCTATTAAAGTGATTCCAAATCCAAGTTGAAATTAATTCATATGGATACCTCTTGTATAAACATGTTTTCAAAATGGTTTAAAATGATATGGTTAAAATTGTAAGGAGTGCCATGTTTGATAGAGCTGCTTGTTAAGTTTTAACTAGACCAACAGTCACTATTTGAAGCATACCTTTTTCGATAAAGATCGGATCAATATGATTCCACTTGGAAATTAAATTAGATTCATTTTTATCTTTCCAGTAGAAACAATTTTTAAAAATTCTTAGGCTCGATATCAAAAAATTAGTGATGAACAGACCTAGGAGGCAGAGTTTTACTACGTTGTTTTGAAGACATGCAGTCACTAAATGTTGCATAACTTTTTCATTTCACCTCCAAATGGGATGATTCAAATTTTGTCTTAAATTAAACATTAATATATATTTCCCATATAAATAGGTTTTGAAAATAAGATGATTTAGTATTTCAAATATGCCAATGAACAGTCAAGACCTAGAATTGTCACCATGCAGATTTTTCGACAAGCAGTTAGTATTTCAAGAATAACTTTTTCATATGATACCTGTTTGAAGTGATTCAATTTGATTTGGAAACTAGATTCCAAGAGCTATCCTCCCTATGAATTTGAGATAAAAATGTTTCCATTAGACACTTCAAATATAGGTTGTACTAACTTTGTTCTCAACATTTCACTTGAGACTTAGTTTTGATTTTGATCACATTTTTATTTGTGATATAAATTGAAAAGTTCAAAATGGATTCCAAAACTAGATTTGAAGAGATATGTAAAAAAAACCGTGATTTCAGAATGATCCTATATGGTTACCCAAAATAGGCTTGTTATTACTGCATTTTGCCATGTAGTCCTTTCAAATGAATATTGAACAATGATTTGAAGAAATGGTTTGAAACAAATTTATTATGGAAGCATTATTGTGAATTCATTCTACTTGTTTATTTATCCTATTCTATCCTATTCTATTTTAGAAAAACAATTCATTCTCTCAAGTATAAGAGAATTTCCAGTGCATCCATTTTCGTAACAAGATCATAAGTAAACTCATATCCAAATTTGAAAAATATACTTTAATGAATTTTTGGACATGAAAATTCATTTGATCATAAAGATTTGATGAGAAAGAATGTTGAAGAATGGAGTAGTGTTGTAACCTATTCTTTAACATCATTTTTAAGATCTTGTCTTGCCAATGGATTTTGTAGTTATTTTTTTATTGGGGAGTTTGTTTTGGGAATCTACTTTTAGGATCTCTATTTCTAGGCATAAATAAACATAACTAAGAGAAATGTATACTAAATAAATTTTTTAGTGTTTTTGTTTATCTTCTATTTGACTATGCTGATAATTGCCTCCCCAACAACGGTGCCAAAATGTTGGGCTAATTTATTAACATAAATTAACACAAGTATTTAATTATCAATCCGGGTTTGTAAAGCTTGGAGACAAATTCACAGTATATGGACATCATATATAATCAAGTTTAGAAGATAAAATTTGAGGATTTAGAGAAGCACATATTACAAATATAAACCTATTTTAACAATTTCTAATTCATTTATGTGATATATGAGGGAAGAGGCTCCTAACATAGGAGAACCAGGTTGTCCTTCCTGTTGATGCCTCAAAAATCGCTGCAACAACATTGGGGATAACCACCTAGTCCGGACCTTAAAGCAGCTCCTTTTCCGTTTCGTGTGGTGGCTCCGACTGGTTTAACTAGGCCCAGTTACCTTCTCCCTATTGCTATTGGTTTATAATGTATCTTTAACTACCAATAGATAGGGATATCAGATCACTTCTTCTTGCTGATCAGGCAAGAGAATGACCCTTAAGCTGATTTGGGTTCAGCCAAGCCACAACTAAAATTTTTCCTCTTTAAGGAGAGGACTTAAAAGAATGTAGAATTTACTCTAAATGCAAGCTTATTCTATGATGCAAGCAAAAGAAACTAATCTAAATCCTATCTTAATTAGGCAGATATAGATTTAACCCAACTAAGAGCAAGATAATTAAAGTATTGGGATTTAGATATGTTTTGTTTATAATGAATATCAATTTAATGAAGTAGCTCAATTAACTGATATTATGGATATCAAAACACATCCTATTGAGACCTCTTAACTGAAATAATGAACCAACAACATTCAGGAAGTAGTTCACAAAAATGATATTAATTATCATATAAGTAAATCTGATAATTAAACAATAATATGTGGAAATAGTTCACAACATATTACTACTCAATAAATCCGTTTTATAAGACAGATTTCTGAGTAAATAGTTACTCAGAAATCAAATTTTAATTCATAAGAAAAGAGATACCTAATAACAATATTGAGACAAATTATCCATATTGACAATAGTGCGCAAACATGAATAAAATGAGACATTCCTGTTACCATAAAATGAAACTGATATTTGAAACAATAGTATTAGAAATACCAATTTATTGCATCCATTTCTCTGATCTTGGTCTCCAACAGTCCTTTACATTGCTTGAACTTCTGCCTTCAAAACTAGAGCCACAATAGTGCAAACTCTGCCCCTCATACATAATTCAAGATACAAAGGAAAAATCTTCAATAATCCCCAGATCTGAGATTTTCTTTCCTCCCTCCTACAACTCTAAATTCCTATTACAGTAGTGCTTTTAGAAGTCTAGAATTGCAGAGGAGAGCAACCCTTCATTACATTCTGCAATCTATTATTTATACTATTTGCAAAGGAATTTTGGAGAGGAGAGTTTGTTCTAGAGAAATCTGCCAAATACAATTTTATTTATTCGAAATTCCAATCTTTAATTGTTGGAGCATTCTCATTGATTGAAATCCCTTTCTCCATATCTCTTCTATTGTTTTCCTGCAAGAAAAATCAAAATAAATTAAAATGCAACAATAAAATCAAAACGGCATCGTTGGCATTTAAATCAAATCCAATCAAATTCTATTTAAATAAATAATTGAAAATAAAATACAAGCTCTCTATTGAGGTCTGGGATAGTTTGATTGGCCAAGGATATTATTATCCAATGGATCTGTAATTAGAAGAGGCTTTGGACAAATGAAAATGAAGAAAATAACTCTGAAAAATGATTTTTGTTTTCAAAATTCGGAGCTTGATATTCTGCCCGATTTTTGACCCAATAAATGATTAAATCTGTTAGTGAAACCTCCTAAAAAATGTTCTCCTTGATTTTCTCTTTCTAATGAGCCGTCTTGGGTCTTATTTGGCCAAGTATAACTCAATCTATGAGCCTTCAAAGTTGATGGATCAGATCTGACATGAATCTGGAAATTCTGTTGCTGGGCTAACAAATCAAAATTCTAATTAAAAATTTTAATCCTAACTTAGAATTCTAAATCAATTGTTAATTATAAACTAAACTAATTATTAATAACCTATTATTAATTAATCTTATATAACATTAATTAATATCTATTTATTAAAACTAATTAATACTAAATAGAATTAAATTTTATATATTAATTAATTTTAATAATTTAAAATTTATTATTAAATATTTAAACTATTTTAAATTTAATTAAAACAAACTAACCTAACTTACTTCATGCTTGTAACTCATTCGTATGAATGAGTTTTAAAACTAAAAAAAAACACATGGGTCATGAAACTTTGGTTAGTGCTTTTAAGCTCCTTCGTATCGGCGAATCGGATCGGGAGATGGTTATCGAGGTTTTTATTACAATGCAAAATCCCCGATCCGATATCGGCATCGGGGCATGATGTGTATCGGGGCTTGATAAAATTGCGACATATGAAAACTCCCGATGCGATACATGAAGCTTTTAATGATCGGCGATCGGGGATATGAAGTGTCAGGGTTTTTTTTTTTAAATGTGTCAAGTTAAAACTCCCGATGCGATATAAACTCCCGATTGCGAAATAAGTTTTATATATATTTTTTATATATTAAATTTTAATTTAATTAAATTAATTCCATATTAATTTATTAAATTAAATTAAGATTTAGCATCAGTTTTTATTTTGAAATTTAGTTAAGTTGTGAGATTATCTAAAGTACAGCCACTTGGAAAAATAAAAAATAATAAAAATAAACTACAGCCACTTGAATGTTTGGGTTTTTGAGATTAGGATTTGATTTGGAAATTGGAGTGAATTTCTTAAATCTCGATGCTTAATAATTTGGCTGCATAACTAAAAATAAAAAAATGTTAGTAAAAACTCGCTATGGATTAATATTTAAAATGAATGCGTTATTGGACACAATGCAATATTGTACATTTTATGCATTTTTAACCTAGGCTAAATAAATGATGAGACTTCAAAGAAATGCCATTTTCAAACCAGTTGACCAAATGAGGCGAAACAAGCGTCAATGGGAAGCTTATAAAGAATCGATTCTAACAAAGCAATCAAAACAAGAATCCAAAGAAAACGAAAAATTAACAAAAGCGTAGGGCAATCAACTTAATAAAAATCCAAAAATGTATTTAGTCAAATTTTTATAGAAAGAGTCCCCATTATTTGAGTTGAACAAGTCAATAATGGGGGGGTTGTGTTTTCACCACAACAATGGCGACACACGGGAGAAGAACTAGTTATCTCTCTTTGATATGAATGAGATTTTCCTAAAATTAAAGTAAAAATAATTAAAGAAGAGAAAATTATATTTTTGCAATACTTGACTAGGTTCATTAATCTGAATAAAAACAAGAATCATCTAACTATAATTTTTCTTAAAACTTCTCATAAATTAAAATATTTCAAAAATTTATATCAGTCCTTAATTAGTTGTAGAGATAAAGCAGGGGTCACTTTACAGCTTAGCTTTCAAAATATACTCGTTTGTCACAGGTAGAGCCACTACTGCCAGCAAACATCTATAGTCTTGACAGGGTTACCTTTTAGTCATTAATGATTCAGAATCCCATCTCTTTAAGAATTATTGACCTAGAGATAAATCCATTTATATATGTATTACTTTTTATTTTTATTTTTTAGTTCTTAAAATTCATTGTCCTGGTTTGGTAGTCAGATAGTTGACAATGCTATTCATTGGTTGTAATTAGACTGAACAAGCTGGCTCGTGATGAGACCCCTTGTCTTATAATTGTTTGCAATCATAAGCCATTACCTTGGTTTGTTTAGCAGTGTTGGTAATGTCAGCCTATTTTTCCCCTATGATCATGGTAAGCAGGCTCACGATGAGACCTCTTATCTTTTAAGTTTAAATATATTTCTGGATTATACTCTAGAAAAATAAGACTCTTTGGGATAGGGAGAATCATTGACTCGTTCAGAGTTAAGAATGACAATTTCAGAGTTAAAGGTGCTTTGCTGTAAAGTGTCTTTACTTGGTTAAAAATAACTTTTCTTCACTGATAATAGAACTTTGAAAGATTCTAATAAAATTTTGGAATCTCAAAATGATTACAATTTCATGAAATTTTTTTTTCCAGATTTTATGATACTTTGCCAACTTCTCTTGATTGGTAATCTCTTCCTTAAATATGTTTACTTTTATAATAAGAAAATCAAACTCCACTAAGAGATTTAAGAAAAAGCTAATAGGTGACTCTTAACAATTTTTCTCCATATATGCTGACCATAGTTAGGTAACAAGAAGGCCTTCCATATAAATCATGGCAAAGTCACCAAAATCAAAACACAAAACCAAAAGAAAAGAAGTCTTATGCTAAAGTGAGAAAAGAAATCAACAAATGAAATTAAAATGAAGAAATGTGAAAAATGAAGGAAAACCCAAGTTTCAAAAGATAAACTCAAACAAGAATGCTTATACCAATGTCTCAACAATATGAAAAAAAGAAAATAATCGTGTAATCAATCTTTCTTATGTTGAGATTTATGAAAATCATACCTTGCAGGGTTGTAAGTGTTTTTGGCTTTTTTGGATAGTAGTGACGATAAAATTTAGCCACAATGAAAACTTCCTCTTTGGTATCAATCTTCTTGTTTCAAAGCATCATTTTTAATCATTTTCTAATAAAAACAAGATGCCTAAATAAACAAACTACAGGTTGAGAAACTTCCTGATGTAGCTGTTTCGACGAAGATTATCGCTGCTTCTTGGAATTAAGCCAGAAGAAGAGTATGGACTTAAAAAATATGATCCAACAGAGAATTGAAAGTTTTTATGAAGAGCTGCAAAACAGATTTGTACATCAGGAAAACAAAACTAAAACTAAAGCAACGAAATGGAAATTAATGAAAGTGGGTACATGAATCTTACCATTGGATAATTGCTTTGATCTTACCTGAAATGTATCAATTTCTCCAAACTAGCTGACTTCTTATTTTAATTATCATTAAAAACATGAAGAAGTCAAACTAACCAAAATCCTATAACCCAAAATCATTGTTTATTTTACTTACACTAAAGTAAGTAGTAAGATGTAAAAATGGAATGCTTAGTGCTCAAGGGAGCTGAAATTAAAAAAAATGCATCAGAAATGAGAATAAAAATTTGCAGTATGAATGTTTCTCAAAATATTATAAGTTTCATATAAACTCCATGATTTTATAAATTGTCCATAATCAAGACCAAATCTAAGATAATAAAATTTAAATATGAAGATAGAGAGGTCTTGAATTCCTTTTTTAATTATGGAATTATATATTTAAAACTGAAATATATGAGAAATGAAAATGATTTTTGAAAATGCTGCAAATTCATTATTAACTGCTTTCTTATTATAGTGGTTACCCAAGCTTGCTTTTAAAATAACACATCGTCGTATCGGATGATTCACATAACATGTTTCTTCACCATGCTTCAAGTTTAATTTTCAAGACTTTACCTTTGTTGCTATGCCATATATCGATTAAATGTTAATGGCTCAAAGGCATGTATTGGAAGCTATTGCATCGGTGGTTGAAATATCAAATTGCAGATATGAGATCACACGAAGAAAATATGTGCGATGAGATATAGTGATCACTATTGAGGAGCTGTTATATTGCGAATCGGGGACAGACGTGCTGCAATTCTTATATCGCACATCGCATCTCGCGATTTGTATTTTACACATTGCACATTGCGCATTGCAAATTTGGAATAGTGATATGGCCATAAAAATGTGATGAAACGATTGCAATATGGGCAATGCAGTGGATATTATAACTAATCGGTGATTGGCAAACTTAAGCATCTGATGTAACACAATATATTTTTTGCGATGCCGATATGCGATGAAGAGCGGACCCGATAAGTTTTTATAATGGGATTTTAATAACATGTCGGATCCGAGACATCGACCCTTTTAAAGTTATGATCCTACCATTATTGCGATTAAATGGACGCGATATTCTTTTAAACTTGATTTAAATTTCATATCGGGTCTTGAATTATGTGGTCATCACAATATCGGTAAAGTCGATTATCAGAGATCGGCGATTCACGATAATGGAAGTATACTTCAAATGCAAAGCTCCGATATGCAAAATGCGATATGGCATATGAGTAAGATAATACATCGGAGGTATTTTAAGAACAATTTGTTATCAAAAGAAATGCTAAGAACTACTTCCGATGAAATCTTATGATGCGAATGGTTTTATAATATTCTTTGAAATTTCAATTGGGTTTTCTAATGAATGAAAGCAAAGCTACAAAAATGCTTAAATTCTAATGAATCAGAAATGAAAATTTCCTGAACCTGTTACAAATTTTGAAATGGGTTTACTGCTTACTTTATGTTTTGGAAAACAAATTAAAACCTGCAAATTAAAACAGAACAGGAATAAAAATAAACTAAGAAAAATAGAAGCTGGTAATAGATGAAAATGAACTTGTAGATGCGTACTTGGAACGAAATTGTCTATCGATTTAACCTCATAAATCTTCAAATTATTCCTTTGATTTATCAAAATTTTACCTTTGTTCAAAATATCTCATTATTTATTATAAATCGGAGTGAGGAATCAGCCTAAATAAAATCTGTTTATTCATGTCCAGGAAATATAAAATTTACCAGAAATAATTATGAAAATAGTCTTCCCTTTTGAATTGAAACAACAATTTATTACCTCTGCTTATTCCGAATAACTTGAGAAGAATCTGTATTTGTTATAGTGATTGTTCAATAAAGCCTTTAGTAAATGAATATAATGTGTATTGCAACTAAAGGTCAAAATGGGATAAAGCCACTAATTGTAGAAAAATAACAAAACAGATTTGAATGTGTGCACACAACAGAATGGACATCCTTAAGGTCAACTTTAGAAAATTCTGAGGAAGATAATATGAAATTCATATGATTACCGTGAAAGGTTAGACTGACTAATAATGATTGAATTAGAATTAAGCTTATCATAGACAGTCATACATTTCATGGGATAATGAGATCATGCAACTCTTATATCCTCAACCTTTATCATATAAAATCCAAAAGAAAATCTTATAAGGAAATCTCGAAATGAAGAAAAGTGGCTTTGAGGTGATCGATGCCAAGTGCAACCTCAATTGAATTTAATCAAGACATTATTCAAAATAAGCAGAGTAGAGGTATTGCTACAAGAAATTTTGAAAGGAAAGCGAGCATTAAAACTTTCTGATAAGGAGAAAATGTTTCAGTGAACATGCATGAGAAGGTTGATTGCTTTGTTTTATATTTTAATCTACAAAACTGTTAAAAAAAAACAAACTAACTAAATTAATTATACTCCTATTCTAACCATATACATGAAAATGACTAGGTATAGTCATATTTCTAGTGTAACCATTCTCTCATTTTTATTCCCGCATGTTTATACGATTCAAATGTTAGTAATAAATATACAAATCTAATTGAACTAAGGAAATTAAATCTGTGAGTAGAATTTACAGTTATTGTTAGCAACTTAATTAAAATCTCCTTCTCTTGAAATTTCCTTTCCAATTGAATACCAATTGGATCATAGAAATCTGGATGGATTTCTATTAAGGATTGGGAAATGTTCAAAGGAAGAGATAACAGGACAATCTGTGAAGATGAGGTTTTAAATTCAAAGGCCTAGAAAAAATCGTTAGTGTTATATACAAATGTTGAATTATTAACAATCACCCATGAAGAAAAAGTTTCCAAATATTTTTCAAATGAATTAATGAAGAATGAATGGAAATCTGTTAAATACAATTGAAAATTATTAATTGAATTAAAATGTTGGCCAAATTGTAAAAATATATCCTCTAGTTGAGATTGTCTTTGAGGAAATAGAAGCTTTTGATAAGAAATGAACATCAATTGATATTGACATGCTAACAACTTTTGATGTTCATGGTTATAACATGAAACTTCAATTTCCCAATAAGGCAATTCATTAATTGAGTGTTTACAGTAAGGTGCTCAATATGGCAGCATAAAGTGTTAGAATTTTGAAAAATAGAATCAAAAAATAAATCTAATTTTAAATGAAATAAGTGTGAAATAAAAGCTAAAACGAAATCACTATTTGTACAACTAATGTTACAACACAATTGGGATCGTTTTGAAATGATTTCTTTTTCACAAGGATTGGCCATAATTATGAAATTTGAGTAATTTCAAATTCCAACTTGTGAACTAGAAAACGAATTATGATTATGAGTAGGAAGGAGAGCTTGATTATGATATGAATCATCAACTGGGATGTTTTCTCGAATAGTGAAATCATGAAGATAATTTGCTGCTCTAAAATGAGGATTGGTTGGGATAATTTCTAAATTGAAGTGTTCCTCATTCACATATGTTATTTGAATTTTCTCATGAGGATTCTCTTGAAAAGAATAGAAATCAACATCCTCAATGTCAGAGTAATTATCATAAATGACTTCACAATATTCTCTACAATTCCCTTCTATCTCATCCAATATATCCAAACAAGGTGGAACACGAATTTCATGTTCATTGGTGGCAAAAGAATGATCAATTATTGTTTCTTTATCTTGATAAAAATTTATTGGTAATTTATTTACACTATCCTCTTTAATTTCTGATATATCATTAATACCAAGAGGGGAAAAATCACCATCATTAAAAATATCAAGATAAGGGGAAAAATGTGAACCTGAAACAATGTATTTAAATGTGTTTCTATTTGAGAACTCTTATGCATTATGCTCATTGTAAATTTCAGATTGCAGATCATTCTTTTGCGTGCTCATGTTTTCTTGAAGAATGCTGCTTTGCAGCTCTAATTTCGGCATTTGTTCATCATGGAAAAACTCATAAATTTGTACAGCAGTTTGCATTTTATTATTTACTTTGATTATTTCTTGCACTTGTTGATTTCTAATCTGAGTTTTTGAATTTACCTCAAAGTAGCATTCAGATCTCAAGGCAGTTCTTTCTCCAAAATCGTTGTTGTTGTCTCCTTGCATTTGATTAGAAATATTTTCCAAGCTTTGTGAAACCATTTCACCGCAATTTATTTGCACATCCAGATTGAGATTCTCATTTATATTGGGAGGGGATGAAACAATGCTTGAATTAATTTCATATGGATTGGGAATGGGTGGAAGAGAACAAATATATTCAAACCAATCTAATGATTCTTCTTCTATAGGTTTATCTTCGTCTTTAAATCTTAAACAATTCAAATGAAATTGAATATTAAAATCAATAAGAGACTCATTTTTAAACCTTTGTAGATATTCAATTTCTTCACATACCTATTCATAATTATAGACGTCAAATTTACAAATGAAAATTGTAACAAATTGATCCCAACTGTGGATTGAAGCAACTGGAAGAGTTTTACACCAATTTTTGGCTTTTGCCGCAAATGTGAGAGTAAAGATTCCGCACAAGATGCCTTCATCAATTCCTTGAAAATCATAATTTGAAACATTTTGAATAAATTGAAAGACATGATTAAAAGCAGAAGAATTTCTCTTACCATTAAATTTTATCTGAGACAAGAGTCTTACCACTTCAAGTGGGGCATTGGAGGATGCACGTCCATGGATACAACTCCAAATTGGAAGTTTAAGAGGAGCCATCATAATAAATAAAATGTTAAATTGAAGACTCCAATAGATAAAAGTCTCAGGCCCTCCTAGCGCCAAAAATGTTGATGCCTCGAAAATCGCTGCAACAACATTGGGGGATAACGACCCGGTCCGGACCTTAAAGCAGCTCCTTTTCCGTTTGGTGTGGTGGCTCCGACTGGTTTAACTAGGTCTAGTTACCTTCTCCCTATTGCTATTGGTTTATAATTTATCTTTAACTACCAATAGACAGGGATATTAGATCACTTCTTCTTGCTGATTAGGCAAGAGAATGACCCTTAAGCTGATTTGGGTTCAGCCAAGCCACAACTAAAATTTTGCCTCTTTAAGGAGAGGACTTAAAAGAATGTAGAATTTACTCTAAATGCAAGCTTATTCTATGATGCAAGAAAAAGAAACTAATCTAAATCCTATCATAATTAGGCAGATATAGATCTAACCCAACTAAGAGCAAGATAATTAAAGTATTGGGATTTAGATATGTTTTGTTTATAATGAATATCAAGTTAATGAAGTAGTTCAATTAACTGATATTATGGATATCAAAACACATCCTATTGAGACCTCTTAACTGAAATAATGAAGCAACAACATTTAGGAAGTAGTTCACAAAAATGATATTAATTTTCATATCAGTAAATCCGATAATTAAACAATAATATGTGGAAATCGTTCAAAACATATTACCATTCAATAAATCAGTTTTATAAGATAGATTTCTGAGTAAATAGTTACTTAGAAATCAAATTTTAATTCATAAGAAAAGAGATACCTAATAACAATATTGAGACAAATTATCCATATTGATAATAGTGCACAAACATGAATAAAATGAGACATTCCTGTTACCATAAAATGAAACTGATATTTGAAACAATAGTATTAGAAATACCAATTTATCGCATCCATTTCTTTGATCTTGGTCTCCAACAGTCCTTTACATTGCTTGAACTTCTGCCTTCAAAACTAGAGCCATAATAGTGCAAACTCTGCCCCTCATACATAATTCAAGATACAAAGGAAAAATCCTCAATAATCCCTAGATCTGAGATTTTCTCTCTTCCCTCCTACAACTCTAAATTCCTATTACAGTAGTGCTTTTAGAAGTCTAGAATTGCAGAGGAGAGCAGCCCTTCATTACATTCTGCAATCTATTATTTATACTATTTGCAAAGGAATTTTGGAGAGGAGAGTTTGTTCTAGAGAAATCTGCCAAATACAATTTTATTTATTCAAAATTCCAATATATAATTGTTGGAGCATTCTCATTGATTGAAATCCCTTTCTCCATATCTCTTCTACTATTTTCCTGCAAGAAAAATCAAAATAAATTAAAATGTAACAATAAAATCAAAACGACATTGCTGGCATTTAAATCAAATCCAATCAAGTTCTATTTAAATAAATAATTGAAAATAAAATATAAGCTTTCTATTGAGGCCTGGGATAGTTTGATTGGCCAAGGATATTATTAACCAATGGATCTGCAATTAGAAGAGGCTTTGGACAAATGAAAATGAATAAAATTACTTAGAAAATTGATTTTTGTTTTCAAAATTCGGAGCTTGATCTTCTGCCCGATTTTTGACCCAATAAATGATTAAATCTGTTAGTGAAACCTCCTCAAAAATGTTCTCCTTGATTTTTTCTTTCTAATGAGCCATCCTGGGCCTTATTTGGCCAAGTATAACTCAATCTATCAGCCTCCAAAGTTGATGGATCAAATCTGACATGAATCTGGAAATTCTGTTGCTGGGCTAACAAATCAAAATTCTAATTAAAAATTTTAATCCTAAATTAGAATTCTAAATTAATTGTTTCATTATAAACTAAACTAATTTATTAAAACCGCCTTATATAATAATTTATATAATGATTAATATAATCATTTAAGACTAATTAATACTAAATAAATATTTTATATATTAATTAATTAATTTTTATTAATATTTAAATTAATTTAAACAAACTAACCTAACTTACTTCATGCTTGTAACTCATTCGTATGGATGAGTTTTAAAACTAAAAAAAACACATGGGTCATGAAACTTTGGTTAGTGCTTTTAAGCTCCTTTTTATCAGCGAATCGGATCGGGAGATGGTTATCGAGGTTTTTATTACAATGAAAAATCCCCGATCCGATATCGGCATCGGGGTATCGGGGTATGATGTGTATCGGGGCTTGATAAAATTGCGACATATGAAAACTCCCGATGCGATACATGAAGCTTTTAATGATCGGCGATCGGGGATATGAAGTGTCGAGGTTTTTCTTTTTAAATGTGTCAAGTTAAAACTCCCGATGCGATATAAACTTCCGATTGCGAAATAAAGTTTCTTATAATATATATTAATATATTAATATTATTATATATATTATATATTAAATTTAATTTAATTAAATTAATTCTATATTAATTTAAGTTAATTAAATTAGAATTTTATGTCAGTTTATTTTGAAATTTAGTTAGTTTTGATTATCTACAAGTAGGCCACTTTGGAAAAATAAAAAATAATAAAATAAACTACAACCACTTGAATGTTTGGGTTTTCGAGATTAGGATTTGATTTGGAAATTGGAGTGAATTTCTTAAATCTCGATGCTTAATAATTTGGCTGCATAACTAAAAATGAAAAAATGTTAGTAAAAACTCGCTATGGATTAATATTTAAAATGAATGCATTATTGGACAAATTTATTTACACAATGCAATATTGTACATTTAATGCATTTTTAACCCAGGCTAAATAAATGATGAGACTTCAAAGAAGTGCCATTTTCAAACCAGTTGACCAAATGAGGCAAAACAAGCGTCAATGGGAAGCTTATAAAAAATCGATTCTAACAAAGAAATCAAAACAAGAATCCAAAGAAAACAAAAAATTAACAAAAGCGTAGGGCAATCAACTAAATAAAAATCCAAAAAGGTATTTAGTCAAATTTTTATAGAAAGGGTCCCCATTATTTGAGTTGAACAAGTCAATAATGGGGAGGTTGTGTTTTCACCACAACACTTTCCTACAATACTACTTTCATGAAGATAAAT
This sequence comes from Pinus taeda, assembly GCA_000404065.3. NCBI lineage: Eukaryota > Viridiplantae > Streptophyta > Pinopsida > Pinales > Pinaceae > Pinus > Pinus taeda. The sequence goes on from APFE030959402.1 coordinate 114,433, forward strand.
CTAAGATCACTAATTAACAATGGTTTATGATGCAGAATATGTAAAAGAACATGCTCCTAACTGAGGAGGTCCAGATTGTCCTTCTTCACAATCCTACTATATCACAATCACCATTGCTTCAAACCAGAAATGCAGAAATAGCTTCAAATAAGAAATGGAGAATGAAATTCAGTTTTAGTTCAAGATCAAATAGAATGGGAATTTAACTTAAATTCATGTGTGTCCCTTCATATGTAGATTAGAATTAAACCAATATTCATTCAGCAATCATCACACATCTCAATACATTTGAAACAAGAACTAATTTATGAAGACTATGAAAATTGAACCAAGAAGTGCAGTTAGCTTGGTGTGGGGGCCCTCCACCCTTGCCTTGCACACTTGAAGAAATCTCAGCTACAACAACTTCAGTAAATCAACCAAGCATGAACAATAAATTGAAATGAAACAGGTTCTTCATATTAGCTTCAAACTCCAAAGTGTCTCGGCATAAAACTATACAAAAGTTACATATAAATTACATTAATAAGCCATCAAAGTCTTGGCTTTTAAATAGAGGTTCTGTGAAACAAATTGATCTATAATCTTTCTAACAATCATATCTACTCATATCCACCTATTTAAGTCGAACTCATCCAATTCATCCCAAGGAATATGGTCAATCCCATAAAATCTCAAAATTCCCCTATTTCCTAGGGATTTTCTCGTGACTAGTCATGTTTGACCAGCCTTGACCGGGCCTAGTAAAGCATGTTTTGACCGAACCAAGTGGAGTTAGCTTAGTCCTAGTTCGCAAGCTTTCCATTTATGCATCCAGCTCGAGCCCAAGTGTCCTGCAAATATGTCATCCACATAGCTATTACGAGAATTTCTGATTCAGCCCAAAATTGCACTTGAAACTCAATTTTCATAAAAACTTCTAGAAATTGCAAAATTAAAATTAAACACCTGAATATGCATAAAATACATCAAAATGAGATGGATGTGATAGAAAATGGATGGAAAATATAAAGATTAAGTAAGTTTCCTTAAGCAAAAAATAGACCAAAACTGAGGGGCAACAACTTTTTGTTGTCATTATCATGTGGAATTTGAATTATATTATGACACCTTCCTTAATTTTGGTAAAACAATTTGGAAACATTCACCTCCTCCTTCCACTATCCATGATTTCATAGCCTGAATTTTGTTGAAGAGAAAATCATGAATTATTTTACCAAAATAAATGTGTTGGTGGTAAAAAAATGTAATCATTGTGGAAATTTGACTTTGTAAAAAATATCTTTTTGATATGAATGGCCAATCACTCTCCAATATAAAAGTGGAATGGACGAGATATGAATATATCTATACATGGATTTGTGCAAGAAGTGGTACAAGTATTAGAAGGATTGATTTACAAGAAGGAGAAATTTATCTAATCTATTTATTAAAGAATTTTGAGACATAAATTTATAAATACACCAAGCACTCTCATAGAACTCGATGGCATGACCTGCAATTCAAAAACTCCTGTGAAATTATTCCACCAGGGATCATGTTGTCGATAGTTGATTTTGTACAAAATTACACATTCGTTGCACAAAATGAAATACAGAGTGAATATAATCATTCTAACCAAGTCTCTATGCTTGTCCATGTTCTATATATATATGCTAAATAGAATGTTGACCATATAGAAATCACCAGTGAGAATCAACATGTTATTAAAGAATATCATTTTTATATCAATGATGGTTGTACACATGATACACATTTTGTACAACATTTCTTTTGTAAGATTTATGACTCATTGAAAGGTCTTCGAATAAAATTTAATGAACATTGGATATGGTCAGATGGATGCACATGTCAATTCAAATATTCATGGTCATTCTTTTGGTTGTGTTGTTTTCATATGAAAACCAACATTAAACATTGTTGGAATTTCTTTGAGACTGGCCATGGAAAAGGAGAACATGATGGCACATGGGAATGTTTAAAATGAGCACTTCAAAGATATCAAATAGACCACTCTGTAAACTGACTTGTCTCAATTAAACAAGTTGTTCAATGGTGCATTGTTGCACTAATCCATGAGACTAACCCATCAAAGGAAGTACAAAGGTATGCACATATATATTAACTTGTATATATTTTTAATATTTGATGATTTTTATTAAAATTAAAAATTATAGTTTAAATAATTGGTCGATGATTATGTTTGACGTACAAATTTTATTTTATATAACATATTTAAATTCTTGTTTTAATTAAATACACTTTTTTTGGCATATTGGAGTCCAATATGAAGATGAAATAATAAAAGGGACACAAAAATTGCATTCAATTAAAACAAAAGAGTATCGAAACGTGTTTGCATTTGATAAAGGAAAATAATCTTGTTTTTGTCCTATTTTAGAGGACAAATAATTCAATTATGTTTGTGAAAACAATATGTATGTGAAATCTTGGCAACATGCATAACTTCATACAAAGGGGAAAATATCACTTGCCAACTTTGAAGAGATGGAATCAGAGGAGACTACAGTGTGATTTGAAGATGATAGAGTTTTTGATCTTTTTAGAGAAGGTAACATTTTAATTACTTTCAAAGCATATATGTGTGTGTGTTTGTGTGTTTTATGTTTCTAAATCATTGTGTATAAGTATAGATAATAGTTAAAATATAGATTTAAATCTAATAAAATTAAGTACATGTTGATAACTAATTTCTTTTTAATTATGGTATAAATTTGCACTTTTCTTATTCTGCAGGAGATGTTTTTGTTGTAGCTGCACCCATTAACAACATAGAAAATGTCAAGTATTATTTGATGTGGTGCAATGAACGAAATATGAAGTTATTGGAGGACTATGATGATAATGGATTTATATATGAAAGAGGTTCTATTATACTGAAAGGATCATTTTTCCAAGAAAATCATCAAACCGATAGCCATGTTTACTTTTAAGACTATCAATGTAATTCCATAAGTTTTCAATATAGTCACTTGGTGTGTGTAACACACATAAAGTTGGTAGAAGTGCAATCAAGAAAAGAATTAAATCGAAATTTAAAAATGGAGAATGTCAAAAGTTGATCATGAACGAATCATTGAGGATGGCATTCTATTAGACTTTTTTAAATTGAACTGGCCAACAATATCTTCTCCTTGTATTCATCTTTGAGAAAGAGTTCAAGTAGATTGTTAGCCTTTCTTTTTGTGCACTCTTAAGTTGTTCATTCTAGCTACTACTAGGTATTACAAAATTTCTTTCATTAATGTGGTGTTTTTGTTTTTAATTTAAAATTAAATTCGAAGTTCCCAAAAACTACTATAATGTAAGGATGTAGCATCACAATCTTCTTGTTTGTTGTTGATTATACACATATCATATTTGCAATGCATTTTTATTTTTTATGTCATCATTTTATTTTTTCAAATATTTTTTAGTGCTATCTTAGTAACATTATTTACTTTATTAAAATCACATTACCATCAATTTAAAATGTTTTTTATCCCTTGTACATCTTGACAGCTCAAAAAAATGCATTTTATTGTGTTTGTCCTATACATGTCGTGCATACACCATCTATATGTGCATTCCATAATATCTATTACATGAACCTATTAAAAATAGAAATGCATGCTACATACATAGTATTTAATATTTGAAAATTTCATTTACTTTAATACAAAATTTAGGCCGACATTGAGATTAATGCAACTTTAGTTGATTCAACATTGTAATTTTTAATTCTCAATCTTTAATCTTTCTCAAATTTCATGAAAAATACAATAGTAAGAGACTTTAAGAGAAAGGAGGTACTTTAACTTTAGAATGCATGTATTTAACAAGCTTAATGCAATTTCCTTTAAACACATAACTCATATATATGTAACATAAATCATGCATTATACCTATCACTTGATTCATTCTACTTATCCTTTAACTTGAAACATGCATCATTTAAAAGCTTGGTATGGGGAAACTGTAAGTATTACAAAGGGGATCAAAAGTTGGGTTCTAAAACTCTACATATGTGAGGCATAAAAAGTACAAACTAAATGAAATTTTACTTTCACTGCTTCATATTCATGAACATAAATGTAAAACCTTTAAGCAACAAACAATGCATCGTGGAAACTACACGATGTTTTATAATGTTGAATGTTGATTAAACTCACAAACTATAACTTGAAACCTTACATCAAACAAGGAGTTGGAAGTTAACTATAACAACCAAGAAAAGGTTGATGAGTGAAAACTTTGGTGGGTAATAATGGCATCCAAAATGTGACTTATATGTGGCTACATTTATTTTTATGCATTCTACTTATCATTTAAGTTGCAACATACATCACTTAAAAAGTTGGTATGGGGAAACTGTAACTATTACAAAGGGTGTCAAAAGTTGGGTTCTAAACCTCTACATATATGAGCCATACAAAGTACCAACTAAATGAAAATTTCCTTTCATTGCCTCATATTCATGAACTTAAATAGAAACCATTTAAGCATCAAACTATGCATCAAGCAAAATGTACCATGTTTTATAATGCAATTTTATAGTCTGTTTTCTTTAAACAACTTTATATTAAAAGTTAAGTATCAACCAACATCCATAGTAACTCTTCTATGCAAGATGATGATATATTCATGAACGCAAAATGTATAACATGTTTTAAAATGCAATTTTAAGTTATGATTGTTTTAAACATCTACACCATGATAAGATTCATGAATGCAAAATGTAACATGTTTTGTAATTTGCAATTTTACTATTCATTAAACAATTTCACAAAACTTAAGAACAACGCAAATCCATTATATCTTCCACTGACAATATAAGAATCATCATGAAAAATGACCAACTACATGCAAATTTACTTTCATTGCTTCATATTCATGAACTTAAATGTAAAACCTTTAAGCATCAAGTCATGCATCATGCAAAATGTATCATGTTTTATAATGCAATCTTATAGTATGTTTTCTTTGAACAACTTTATATTAAAATTTAAGTATCAACTCACATCCATAGCAACTCTTCTATACAAGATGATGATATATTCGTGAATGGAAAATGTATGCCATGTTTTATAATGCAATTTTAAGTTATGATTGTTTTAGACATCTACACCATGATAAGATTCATGAATGCAAATGTACCATGTTTTGTAATTTGGAATTTTACTATTCATTAAAAAGCTTGAAAAAACAACTTCACAAAACCAAAGAATCAACCGAAATCCATATTATCCTCTACTAACATTATAACAATTATCATGCAAAATGTACCAACTAAATGCAAATTTACTTTCGTTGCTTCATATTCATGAACTTATATGTAAAAGCTTTAAGCATAAAACCATGCATCATGCAAAATGTGCCATGTTTTATAATGCAATTTGATAGTACATTTTCTTTTAATAAATATATGTTAAAAGTTAAGTATCAATCCACATCCATAGTAGCTCTTCTATACAAGATGATGATCTATTCATGAATGCAAAATGTACCAACTAAATGTAATTTTATTATTCTTTAAATAACTTAACAAAACCTAAGAATCAACACAAATCCATATTATCTTATACTAACATTATAAGAATCATCATGAAAATTTATCAACTAAATGCAAATTTACTTTCACTGCTTCATATTCATGAACTTAAATGTAAAACCTTTAAGCATCAAAACATGCATCATGCAAAATATACCATGTTTTATAATGCAATTTTATAGTATGTTTGCTTTGAACACTTTATTTTAAAAGTTAATTATCAACCCACATCCATAGTAGCTCTTCTATACAGGATGATGATCTATTCATGAATGAAAAATGTATACCATGTTTTATAATGCAATTTTAAGTTATGATTGTTTTAGACATCTACACCACGATAAGATTCATGAATGCAAAATGTACCATGTTTTGTAATTTGCAATTTTACTATTCATTAAAAAACTTGACAAAACAACTTGAGAAAACCTAAAAATCATCCCAAATCCATATTATATTCTACTAACATTATAAGGATCATCAAGCAAAATGTACCAACTAAATGCAAATTTACTTTAATTCTTCATATTCATGAACTTGAATGTAAAACCTTTAAGCATCAAACCATGCATCATGTAAAAAGTACCATGTTTTATAATGTAATTTTATGGTATGTTTTCCTTGAACAACTTTATATTAAAAGTAAAGTATCAATCCACATCCATAGTATCTCTTCTATACAAGATGATGATCCATGCATGAATACAAAATGTATACCATGTTTTAATACAATTTTAAGTTATGATGTTTTAAACATCTACACCATGATAAGGTTCATGAATGCGAAATGTACCATGTTTTGTGATTTGCAATTTTACTATTCATTAAACAACTTAATGAAACCTGAGAATTAACCCAAATCCATATTATGTTCTACTAACATTATATGAATCATCATGCAAAATATATAAACTCCAAAATTTGCATATTAAAGTTCAATTCATAATAAAGAGTTCTACTTAAAATATGTCCAAAATTGGTATCATTATAAAAGTAAATATAATAAAAATAATTTGTCAAATAAAAATATGCATCAATTCATAATAAAGAGTTTTACTTAAAATATGTCCAAAATTTATATCATGATAAAAGTAAATATAATAAAATGACTGTCAAATAAAAATATGCATCAAAGAGAATCTTGCTGCAATATACAATCTATCAACATCCTTGTACTATCATCATCCTTAAGGGTTCCCTGCCCAACATGGGTAATATGCATATATACATAAGATTATGTACTTTTAAATTAAATTTTAATTTATTAAAGTTAAATTGGAATTTTATCATCAAAACAAAATTATAAAAGGTTTCAAATTCCATGCAATACCCCATGGTGTTCAACCTCCATTATGCCCTCGTGGAAGCCCTATACAACACATGTTCATGTATATATTATTAAAATTTAAATATGCACATGAAATTGCATGAACTTGTAATATTAAAAAAATTGTAATAACCTTTTCAAATTGTCTAAAACAATCCAATCCCAGTAGTTGACTCAATTTTCAAATTCCATGCAATACCTCATGGTGTTCCCCCTACATTATGCCCTCATGGATTCCCTGTACAACACATGTACATGTATATATTAAATATTTAAAATTTCACATGAAAATGCATAAACTTGGAATATTAAAAAAATTGTAACAACTTTTTGAAATTGTCTAGACGATCCTATCCCCATAGCTAACTCCATTGTGAAGGTCCCTAGAGAAGGGAAATTGTCTCCACAAACATAAAATTCAAAAAATTTAAAATTGTAAGATAGAGATCTCATTTTTTAATGAAAATCACTTCAATTTATAACAAAACAAAATTGAAATATTCAATACTTGTCACAAGCCAATATTTGACACATCTCCTAATAGGGAGGAAGAGAGTCGTGATGTGTAGAAAATGTCAGATGGAATGGAAATATGTTAACATTTAATTATGTTATTATTTCTTTTACAAATATGTCTTCACAATACTAATATAATAAAAGTGATTAATAGCATCAACATGTTCTTTAAAAAAACCTAGCATCTCTCAGCATATCTATATTTGAACCTAAACTTGACAACATCATATTATCAAAAAGTTTATTCAACAAATGACTTAACTACAAATGGTGAACATATGATACATTCATGTTAGATTATATCTGAAATTTTTTACAAAAGTATGTGAATCAACATTAATGCGTACATTACATTACATGAAAATATTAACCCTAAACATTAACACATACTGATCCCATGCCCTCTTTCTCATGTAGGTCTTGCTAGACATCACGAAAATCCTTTGCATATGCTTTAACCTCTTCAATAGTCATATTATATATCTCCACATATCATTTAAATACAAAATTAGCACATGCATCAGCTCATGCTCATTGCCAATTTAGACCAACATCAATTCTAGTCAATGCAGTTTGTATGTTGTCTATAATGGCATCCCTTGTTTCTCGACCAATCTGCAAAGTGGCATCCATATCTAATTGTGAAGTTATCAAACATGGAGGTTGAGGTACCAAAGGAGGTGGAGGATGAGGCAATTCAGTATCCCTTAATGCACCCTTACGTTCATGTATATGACCTCTCCTAGTACCATAAAATTTAGATGGAAAGTCAGTATAATTAGGTTTCGTGCCCAAAAAGAATTCTGCATAAAATAATTGAGAAAAATAATGTGGAACCTTATCATTCCATGAAATATTTCCATACATTGCAAGGAACCTATCATACAAACGGTGGGATATTTCAGGATGCTTGAAATATTACACCATCAACATATTTCGTTTGTCTCTTCTTTGAAATTAAACATAGATTTGGCATGTGCTTTTATAACCCTCCTACTTTCCTCGACCCATTTATCGGGACCCATCACTATTTTCTTTCTATACCTCATCATATCTATAAAACCATCAGTTGTTGGTCCAAGGTTCTTGTAAATATCAGGAAATGTACTTAGAGAGTGAAAAACTATTTCTAAGCTTTGTTGAATCTCCACAGGGAGCTCCAACCTTCCAAGATCTTTCTTCAATTTTGAATAATGATTTATGCACCTCTATAACCTGCATTGTTGGATGTTTGTTTCCAAGGAAGCTCATCAGGAATATCAAACAGATAGGTGGTAATTTTCATATGGTCTTCTTCTTGAATTTCCCTCCCTCACCTGTGTTGACTTCGGTCAACGTTTTCACCCTTTGCTTCAATATAATGTTAAAATATAAATATTAAAACATTTCAATGTATTTATACACATGGAAATTAGACATACATTTATATGTACATACAATTTATTTACGTACAAATTTGTTGTAACATAAATAAAAAATAAACTATATAATTCACCAAAATGAGGATCGTGATGATTTGATTGAAATTCACGACCACCCAAAGATGGTTGAGCACCATCACACCCAAGTAAGTGAGTTGATTGAGCTTTTTGAGCACGCTCATGTGACAACCTAGTGAGAGATGCTTCTCAAAAAAATAGAAATTATAAATTAATTAAGTTAAATTGACAAAAAACTATTCAATATGTATGTACATATGATTCTACCTATTTATCATTTAAGTAAATGCACACACACACACACACACACACACACATATATATATAAACCCAAGTTACCCCATGCATTTAAAAATCTTTAAAATTACTATTATAAAAGATAAAGGATTCAAAAAATTAATAAGACAAATAAATGTAACTATCTAAAGGTTTATTCAAAATTATTTGGTGTAAATTATTCATTTGAAATATACTCAAGGCTAAAAACACAAATGCTAAAGAGCACATCTTGAGAATTAAATAAAAAAATTTCTGAAAAAATGTAAGGTCCCAAAAATTCACCTAATAATTCACCAAGTTGTGATTACACTGTGGGGGAACACTTAGTATAGTACTGAAAGAAATACAAGGTCATTAAAGACACCACATTTATAACTAAAAACACACACATATCAGAGATATCTTACAATGTCCATCAACAAATTTTGATGTAGTTCTTCTTGATACCAATTTATCTTTTGCACACAAATCTTGAATTGGCATTGCCCCACACAATAGATCACTAGACATCCTATTAACATTTTCATAATGACATGCTAAATGATTGAAATTAACTAGCAATAATTTTTGCTTCTCTATGTAGTTGTTTTAACTTCTCCTTTTTGACTTTGTACACACCTTTCATCTGGTTCCACACAAGTTCATGATTCGTGAAGACTATAATTCCATTGGATCCATACTCGCTAGCTATTCCTAAGCCTTCTATCGGTGCAATATAATATTCTTCATTTATGTGTTGTCCTTCTAGGTACATTCATTTTCTTTGGAGGACTTTGTTTGTCGCAGTATTGTATAGCACATATGTAATGACTACTTGTCCTAGATTGGGATAACCAGAAACTTCAATGCACAATGTCTATTTTTCAACCATGTTTAATGGGTTTTACTATCCATGTCAAAAACAAATTCAATAAAATGAATAATATAATTCTTTTTTGCAAATGCCTTACTTTATGGGACAATGATGAAAAGTAAATATCTATTGTGATGGAATGATGGAATATTATAAGATATATTGTGATGAACTACCCTAGTGGAATAGTCATGGTAGTTTACAAATCAATTCCCTTAGGAAAACATCTTAAAAATGATCTCATGTTGGAATTATTAGGAATATAATCGAAATTTTTTAATTAGGGAGGTTAATTTCATCAAGAAAAAATCTCAAACTTTGATAGTGCACAAATTCCAAACATCATTTTATATTATAAGTTTCATATTGCAAGACACATCGAGCCTCCTTCAAATTCAATAGGGAGTATGAGTAACTAGGTCCCAAAAATGAATAAGAATTTAGTGAGAAGACATGAACATCCTAGTTTAGAATGCACTATTCATTAAATTATTCCTCATCCAACATCAACTTAAAAATTTATCTCCTCTTTATTTAAGATGTCTTCTCCCTTCAGCAGAATATTTATTTATGTCCACATGGAAATTAAATATCCTTCACAAGAATGATTTAGCCTAGAATTTTATATCTGACACTTGGATATGATGATTAACACCAACAAAGGGATATGATGAGGTCAAAACAATAATTCCAACACCATTTGAACCATCCTTTATCACATCACTAGTTTTAGAAGCCTTAGTCTAAGTATACAGGGTGTTGTGAAGGTAAATCCCCTCTACGAACAAGGACAATCCCTCTAGGACAATGAGTGGTTCTAGTAACAAGCTAAACAAACTAACCTACACTTTCCTATCTTATGTTTAAGAAATGTAGAGAGAGAGAGTGGCCTACCTCACTCTAATGCTAATCGCTCACACCTTTGGAGATGACTTTGATTTTTTCTCTCCAAGCCTCTTTCCTTACCTGTTATTCATGTCTGAGAACCTCTAAGGAAGATCAAATATCTATGCAAGATACAAGAGCATATATGGCATACATAAAACATAAACTAATTAATAGATCAAGGAGTATTAAGCTAAAAGAATAAACATTTACACAGTTATGGAAAGTGAAAATCATATGTATATATTAATAAGCTAAAAAGGGAAGCATACAACCTATGCCTTGATGTTGGAGGCCTCCTTTTGGTGGATGTCCAAGTCTAAGAAAATAATCTTCAAGCACTCCTTCTCCAAGAGAGAATGGGTAGCATCTAAGCATACTCTCAGCATAGGGATTCAACAAACAATGACCAATAATTTGGGGATGGAAGAGAGTTAATTTATATGAATGAAGAGGGAGTTAGGAATCCACAAAAGAGGGAGGAAGGTCCACATCTCAAGGGGAACGCCCATGATGATAAGATCAAGAGCTCCAGATGGGAGAGATCGACCGTATCAACAACAACCAATATCCATCTCATTGTTCTCGAAGGTTATAGTTCATGAAGCTTCTCCTCCATTTTGGGAAAACCTGCCAAAAGAGGTTCAACACGGGTTTTCATATCAAAAACTGCACTGGAAGTGCTAGGGTAGAATTGTGCAACCTCCCATCAACACGGGTAGGTAGTGTAGTAAAATGCGTTGGCCCTAAAAAATAGGTTTTTAGTCAACCTTCTTCAGAATGAATTCAAGGTAGTTTTCCTTTGATTATTCATGGAGGTTATAGTCTGTATATCATGATGGATATGCTGCATAGTTGTCAATGTTTTGGCACTTCACGATATGGAACAGGAAGTGAACAAGAATATTGTGTAATAGATGCCCCCTAAATAATGAAGGCAGAACATGGAGTGATGGCTGAGATGCTTTACAAGTCAATGCAAGGATGAGGAAAACACCGTTATGAGACATGCAAATCAAGCATATACATATAAGACATCTCTAATGATCATGCCTAATGATAAATGAATATGCATCTAATAATACATGAATCCATGGTATGGCCACAACCATCCAAATAGAATGGATCATGTATATGGATCAATGGTATGGTCGCAACCATACAAATAGAGAGGATCATGAATATGGACCCATGGTATGGTTGCAACATTTTGTCCAAAGGAAACATGTGTAAAATCATGAATAACTCATAACTCCACACAACCTGGATTTTATCAAATAGAATCCAGGGTCTTGCACTCCATCTCGACCCGATCAATGTATGAATTCTAACATGTCAATAGATGTGTCAAAGTCGAACATGATAGAAAACCACTTGATTACTGGTCAATGCAGTAAATTTTTAACAAGCACGAGAGAAACCACCAATAATGACAATGGCTCTCAAGGTACAATCAACACAATCCAAGAATCTGAATAATGAAGCTGAAGTCGAACACTTGTGGAATCATCTTATCAAAGTTCAATGATGTAAACCTTTCATCGAATGTGAAGAACATTCCATTGAGGCATGCAATTTATAAGGCACTAGAAAGGAGTTTCTAGATCATCTTCCCAGATAATGAGATGAAGTTGACAGGAAGTGATTTATCAAAGGAGGGCCATAATGAATCCCACATCATTGAAACACAAAACAAGATGTAGTAGAGTAGATAAGTGTGATCCAGGATTGTGGTAGAAAGTCAGACAGTGTATAAGCAATAAAGAACTACATATAGGACTTCTCTTGAACATATCGGTGACACGACTCCGAAGTTTAGCAACATTTGACTCAACATATGATCAGAGGTCATGATGACGATATGGTATCATTAGATGAGAGGCAAAAGTGATTTCCGAAACCCAGGAAGGAAAGTGACTAAGTGAGGATGTACTAAACCCGACATGAGCAATAGACGAGTGTCATGTTCAAGAGAGACATGCTTCCTTTACAGAATACAAGAGATCATCACTTTCACTTTTTCCCCCACCATTTCTAGTGAGTACCCCATATATTTTTTTATCACAAGCTTGAAGGGGATAACATATGCTTGACATATAAGTTCATCCTACAGATGAATCCATCGTAGTAATTTTTTCAAGCCCTAGGAAGGAGAAACTCGGTCTCATCATGGGGACAAGTCATGCATCGTTTAAGTTTTAAGAGTCCGATGAAGGTCAAACTCAACATCTTTTTCATGTTTAGAGAGTCTTAAAAAGAAGGGGAAAATAAAATTCTAAAGGCCCCTTTTCGTAAATCGTCTCCTGAATCTGGAAACGTAGAAAATAATATCCAAGAGAACCTCATAGCCATGTTCGACTAAGCTATTCCTTTTTCGTACAGTTGTCTATCTCAGTCCAGAAAAGGGTTAAACTTATACAAAGTAGATGCCATTTCATTTACTTTAACAAGTTCGAAACGACAAGTACTTGACAATCTTTTCATTTTTTGAGAGTAATAGAAGAGTGTAAATATGACTCTAGGGGGGTCACTTTTTCATTTATTTTTGATGAGTCCGAAAAAGTGATGAAATAAAGCTCATTGAATAAAAAATCACCGTTACCTAGAATGTATGACCTATCGTTGCAAAAGGAAACACACATTATCGATTTCGAGAAAAAAATATTAAAAAATGAGTGACATATGCCCTAATTTGGTAAAAATATTATTTTAATATTATAAAAAGGGAAAAAAGAAAATCATTTTTACCATTTCACTAGTCTGCATTTCTGAGAGCATTTTACCTCATTTTACCTCGATTTTCAGGCAAGGAGCATGATCAATCCCGGACACCATTTTCTGAGCCGCTTATTGCAGGTAAGAGATATGCCACTTACCTTCATTTTCATACTAATTTCATTCATTTTCATCCATAGTTTAGGTTGCAAGGAGGACATGCAAAAAAGTTATGTCGAGGGCGACCAGTGCGGGTTTTACCCATCGAACTCATGTTGCTCACCTTGTGGTCTATTAGGCCCTCACACTGGCAACGCGAGAAAATTCATACATAATCACGTTGGCATTAAGGTAAAAATTTTATGTGAATTCCTCCATGTAATGGTTTATCTTGGATTTTGTCTCCATGGAATCTCATGAAATGTTGTTTTATTGATTTTCCACAGGACAATCAGTCCAAAATGGTGGTTGAATGGAAAGAAAGGGGACATGAAGCTAAAGACCATCAGGTTGCTTAGGATCAAGGCTGTGTTGATGCCCTACAAGCATGTGGGTTGCTCAAGTTCTTCAGGATTATTGGGATTAGATCTCAGCCTAAGTTATTGCAACATTTTGATTAGTTGGTGGGATTTAGATCGCCAACTATTCATGATTAGGGACCGAGAGCTCAAAATAGATGTTGCTGACATTTAGTTCATTACCGAGTTGTCTAGAAAGGGGCAACATATTCAGTTGTCTAGTTCCCGCATTAGAGGAGAGAGCACGAATATGTTGGTTGCAAGGCATTGTCGAAGGATCAAAAAGACCCAAAATGGGAAGATCGATATAAAGACCATCACAAATCTCCCACTATGAACAATCCTGCATAATATGGCCTGAGTAGCTGGGGCGCAAGCATTGCATGAGGCAATAAAATCTCATTTCCAATATGCAATCGAGTGTCTGAATCCCATGGTATTCAAATGGGGTGATGGTTTGTTGGTTTTCATGAAGTGCCAACTTACCAAGTGCAAGTCAGGGAGTCTAAAACAATTCAGTTTCAGATCCATTTTGGTAACGTTCTTCTTGGAACGTGTGCCATTGTTTTGTTATCAGTGGATAGAAATGGATGCATCGGCACCTAGAGATACACGATTACCCAGATGGGGTGAGATAATGCCTCATCATGGCTGCGTCAGCAGCTAATCATGGTTGATGATTGGGCATATACAGACACAAATTTCCAAGGAGATCCAGATCTTCCACTTCCACCCGGTGCACAGTGGACCGATTCAGGTAAAAACTACTTTTGAAGTTTCTGAAGTTTTTTATTTTTTTAATGTGAACTAAGATTTCACTTATGATGATTTGCTGATGTGGGACCAGAGAGACCTCCAGGGTTTTCTCTGATAGCCAAACGAGTGGCACACTAGATTAAGGAGGTTCCTTATGAGGAAGGAGCAGATCCAAATTTCAAGGTAGAGTGTCACTTGGAAGTTTTAACCAGGGGCCTTCCAGAGTATGTCTCAATAGACGAGTTGCCATTGCACTACCAGAGGCACACTGTAGGGGTTTCCTCCAGACTATGTCGGCTATTGGGCCGAGTCATTAGGGTAGTTTTGTGATATCATGAGCACCATGTGGGTGAATAGCCAAGTCTAGTTTACTTTTTTGCATTGACGTAGGCTTATAAAGCCATGCATCTCAGAACATATTTTTCTTTTCATTTTGATATAGAAAACTCTTTTAAAAATACTCCATATATATATATATATATATATATGGAGTATTTACCATTTACCATGTCTATTATGTGTTGCTTTATGATTTACAAGTTTCGTAAATGTCTATCTAGCACAGAGTTAGCCAATGCATCTATTAATGTGTTCATGCGTCTTGGTATGTGATGATAAGTAATAAAATCAAAGTCTTGTTCCAAGAGAAGAAATTGCAAATACATTCTCAAAATTTGAGGGTTTCTAAGTGAATATTGTCCATTAAGTTGTAGTATAGTGAGTTGTGAATCAAGTTTTACGATTAACTCTCTAATTCCAAGAGTGATGGCTTCTGACAAAAGCTCGATGACTGCACTATATTTGGAAATGTTATTAGTCGTACAACCTAAATATATACATTGTAAGTTCACTAACTTACCATTAGGGTCACATATTTCTCATGCAGTGGAAGATAGATTACATGTACTATGAGAAGCACCATCAGTAAAATCAACATAACAATTGGATGATATTTGCAAACCAAGTAGAGCATGAGGTAAATAGAGGAAAAAATTTTCAAAGAAAACTAACACACAAAAACCATATTGCACACTAATGAAAATAGACTCATGTACAAAAGTATTTACACGGAAAACACAAAAAATTTCAAATGGAGCCCATTTGCGGACTCGGGTAATCGATCAATAGAGAGTAAAACTGGAGTTTTATCGTTGGCATGACATGTAAGCATCGACTCGGCCAAATAGTGGAATGACACACATAAATGTCTCCATGCCCCTCGGCCAATTGAGGGTTACTAGTCATTGGATGAATATCCCATTGTCATAATGGGTGAATGGTAAAGACTCGGGGATAAGATCTCATAAGAGAAGGCAAGAAAATATTAATCTTCTTACGAGAAAAATATGACCCCAATTGAAATATTTTGACAATCTCAGGTTGGACTGAAATGTAATTGGGAAAGATAGAAGTAATGTTCCCAATGTTTCCCTTAAACAAAAATTCATGTACTAGAATAGGAATTTAAAGTGGATGGATCAGAGTATGCGAAACAAAGATATCTAAACACGATGAAATCTCTCCAAGACTTGGGTGGAACGAGGCAAAATGATTGACATCATTCCAGGAGTTTTTTCAAGAGACATAACCTCGGTGATACTCTCGTCAATGGGAAATGTCTCATTCAAGGGATTTAGAGAATCCCAAGAACCAACCCAAGGGGATTATGAATACGCACCTAGATGCATATAAAGAGTAGCATTACTTTTATAAGTGACCACAAAATCCAAAAAAACATCTTGATAGGCTTGTTCTGTTGGGTTGAGCGGTATGACATCGCCAAAAGAATCAACCTGATCGGGATGAGGAATGATCCAAGGATCGGGAGAAGTGGATATCATGGATATCATGTTGAAGGAAGTGACTTTTGGAGGTGGGAGGGAAAAAATTCCCACAAGAGAAAAGTCTTTAGAAAGATCCACCCCAACACTCTCATAAGGGATGTCATTATTTCCCACATATGGTACATTTCCATTTAAAGAGCTAGAAGAGAAAAAAGTTAATTGATCAATGTTATTTTCCCCTCATGGGGAAAATGGAGCACATGGAACAAAGTAGAAACCACACAAAACATATCATGGCTCTAACTTTGACCAAGTAAAAGGTTATAATTCAAATTGGCGTCAATGACTTCAACTTCTAAGTTAACAATTTTCCCTTCCAACTTTATGGGAAAGTTCAAGAGAATACCGTAAGAATGAGATCCTCTGCCATCGAAGACTTCTAAGGTTTTAGGAGACTGGTTGAGACGTGGAGAGCCAATAGATTTCTAGCATGAGACAAACATGATGCAGGTGGAATCTCCCTCATCAACTACAATTTGGTGAATCATCTTCCCTTTGATAATGACTTGGATTAAGAAGGCAAGTTGATGTGGAAGACATGGAACATGATTTTCTAGGTCAAAGGTAATTAGAGTTAAATCAGTAGGGTCAATTCCTCTTATAGCGTATAGTAATGTTTTCTGATGCAATGGACAACTCTGGAGAACTTCCAAGGTAGACATCGTTGAAGGTGCTTGAGCTAAATCTTTGACAATATTGTAATGTTGGGCAGCTCTAGCATTCAGATTGTAAGATGATTTCTAAAGGACACCCTTAGGAGGTGGCCGAATAGCAAAGTCATTACTAGGTCTCTCAATATGGAGATCACTAAGACTGGGTGAATTAGAATTTGAAGGTCTATCAGTAATTTCTTTCTCCAAAACTTGTTTGGGAGGAGTCGAATAGTCTTTTGACCAGTGGTAGTAGGAATAGGTGTCGTTCCAGTCATAAAAACTTGAGAACCCAAAGATGGAGAAGATTGTGGTTGTTCTACCAATTGGGTTTGATATGATGGAAAAGGCTCCTTTAGTACAACCAGTGTCCTTTAGGTACCTTTCAATAAATGGATAACTTTGACACAGCAGGGACAATCCTTGGTATAGTGATCTTCCTCACAGATGAGGCAAGAATAGTTGGGCTTACGTTTAGATGCATCATCAGCCAATGATTTTAGAGGATCCTATTTTGGGGTATCATTTTTGGATTTTCCTTTACCCTTATTTTTAACTTTGGAGGTTTTGTCTTCTGCGGTAGACTGAACGGCATTAACCTCAGAGCTTTTACCAAGATTTGGAGAGCGATTCAAAGGAGGATTGGATGTAGTAGTTGAAACAGATTCCTGCTTCAAAGAAGGTTTATTGGAAGTTTGAGTCACTGACCCAATAATACCATCGACAGGTGGCACATCTGGAGGTTTAGAATATGCAGGATGCATAAACATTCTTAGAGCATCAAGCAAGAGATCACATAATGTGCCAGACTAGGAATATACCAAATCTAAATATTGGCCATGGGCAATGGCTTGATCTTCGGTCACACAACCACCCATTGCTATGTCCTTGGAAATTTTATTAAGGAATGATTTGGTAAACCATTCAATTAACATCCCATCAGGTATATCAAATTTGATAAGGTGATGCCGATGTCTCCACTCATGGATATGATCAGAGATGTGGGTAGAAATATTCTGTTTCAAAGAGGTAAGTAGATGGGTACCAGTTTCATATCGAACTGGTAACTAGAAGTGAGTAAGGAAGGCCATTACCAAAGAGTTTAAGTCTTGATAGGAACCTCAAGGTAACTCAATGTACCATTTCGCGACAACACCTGTCAAGGTTTGTTGGAAAAGAAGTGGATGAATGGAGTCATCAACCCAAGAATTCGATGAGCACCACAAATGGTAAGTCATAACGTGGGCCTGGGGGTCTTCTCTAGAATTTCCTTCGAATTTCGGACAATCGCCAGGAATCTTAGCAGGAACCGAAGGCCAATATGGGGAATGGGGTATTGGATCATTTGTGAGCCTTGACATATCCGGTAGCTCCAACGTTGTTAGAAATGGAAATTGTGGATTGAAAGGAATGAGAGGCCTTTGATAAGGCCCAACTTGTGGATTTAAACCTTTTTGGTATGGGTTCTTCCCCCAAAGTGGCAGATTTTGACCATAAGGAGCTTGACATTTTCCCCAATGAGAGGTATTCAGACCATACAAAGGTACATTTTTCCCCCCACAAAGGTGGTTTTTGGCCACATTAAGGTTGATACTGACCCGTCATAGGCCTTTGAGAACCATAAGGTGGATAAACAACATGTGAAGTGTATGGAGGATAAGGCTTTTTTTGCAACTATTGACTCTGGTGATAAAATTGATGACCCTACTGTTGCACGAGTTGACCTTGTTGCTATAAGGGTTAGCCTTATTGATACAAGGGTTGGTTTTGCTACTACAAGGGTTTCCCTTGCAGCTGCAATGTCTGTTGATAAAGTCCTTATTGCACATAAGGTCCTTGTTGTACATAAGGCATCTATTGTTGGAAAGTTCCTTGTGGAATTTGTTGAGTTCCAGGTTGGTACCGACATTAGGGGACTTTTGAGGTCTAAAATGGGCCTCAGGAAATTATAAAATAATAGTGTAAATAATAAAATAATATTTGATTACATCATCAAATTTTACAGGAAAAAAAGAAAAAGTTATTTTTTCAACTCGTAATTTCAACTTATCTCCTTATGGGTTTACTCAAAATTTGAGCAGAAACACTCGTTAGATGCAGAATTTGATTCCTCATCCAAGGAGTACTCATGTTGCATATTTAGATGGACCCTACTACACAAAAAATGAGAAATACATGAAAAAACATGATTGCAATCACATTTTTGATGTATTTATCATTTTTCGTGTAGTAGGGTCCATCAAAAGTATGCAACATGGGTACTCCTTAGATGAGGAATTAAATTTTGCATCCAACGAGTACTCCCACTCAAAATTTGAGTAAAACCTTAGAGATATAAGTTGAAAATAAGAGTTGAAAAAGTAGTTTTAACTGTCCCAACCATAACTGTCGGTTGTAAAGGAACTGAAGAAACTGCAGTCGGTACAGGAATTTGAGAGGCCATGCTTGAAACAAACGGACTAGAAGTAGGCATGGTGTCTGACGGTCAAATAATATTGTGATAAAGTGAATATGCGCTTGGAGTACCTAAAACCAATTGAGCCAAAGAGGTGTAACTAGGTGGAAATAAAGTTTCACTGCTTTCAGGTGGTGGTGGAGGTGGTACGCTTCCCACATATGGAAATACTTAATGTGGAAATTTATATTCGGAATCATCTTCAACACCAAGAGTGTGAGTTTCCACGACTTTTGGAGGAGGACCTTGAGGAGAGGTTGAAAACTCACCTTCTGATGCCATTGGTGGAAATGGTTGGCAAGGGGGAATCCAGGATGATCATGGAGAAAGATCCAAAGGCACACTAAGATGATCATACAGACTATATGACCATTGAGGAGATGTGACCAATGGATCCAAAAATAGATTTAGAGGGAATAATAAAAACCTTTGCAGACACTTAGGAGCTTCTAGGTCAGATTCATGAGATGATGAGTCTCGAGGTGGAGGATGAGAAGAAAGGGGTTGAATACTCATGATAATTCCAGGTTCAAGACCTTGGGCTTTAGGTGACTGTGGAATCTCAGGATTGACTCCTTGTGATGACCCTTCAGTGCCAAATTATGAAGGGGAAATATAAGGCGAACTCGGTGGTCCAGGCACGATGGCCTTCTCTCAAAAACAAAAGGGTCGGTTTATCTGAGCCTACAACTAAAATTTAGTATTAATCGGGCAATATGAGGCCAAAGATAACTGCATAGGTAAGTCCTGTTATCGTGGGAAGTTAAATTTTATAACTTAGAAACAATAAATAAATAAAAAATGGTGTAATAGGGAAGAGGGTTTACCAAGTATCTGTGAAACGTTATATACACCTTAGCTGAAACCAAGGACTTAATGTACAATAAATGATGTCTCCAAATGTTGTGTTCGGTGTATCACGTCTATAAGGCAGCTAACTTGGTTACCTGTGGCTAAAGGATAACAAGCTAGTGGGGTCTCACAATATATACTCGACGGTATGGGAAGCACAAATCCGTGCTAGCGTTGTCTAATGCATAAGCGTTCAGTGAGATAGTTCCCATATACTTGCCATACTAGAGTGCCTTTGATATACCCAAGATTACTGGAGAACCTCCGATATACTTCCGTACTGGAACGAGATTTCACCTCGAGATACAATGCATGAAATTAATGATAGCTTCTAGGTTTATAGAAGCCAGAACATGTCTTTAGCCTAGACCTCTAAATTTTTGTGTTAAGTGACAAATGCTCCTTAGGTTCTTTTAGTAAATTTTAGTGTTGCTCTTGAATTATATTTCAATTTTGGGCTCAAACAATGTCACCTAAATCCTAGAATGCAATGATATGAGAAAAGGAAAATTTTCAGTTCAATGAATGCTATATTAGCAAGGGAAGAGATTTCAATCAGTTAATGCATCAAATAAGAGAATGCATCAAAGAACATGCCTCCACTAACTTTTCATTTCGAAATGCAATGTGCAAAGAAAAACCTAAACATCACTTTCACTATCCAACATTCAATCTATCAAATGAAAAATGACTTTTACTTCACTAAGATGCACTTTAACTAAATGACGTTTTCTTTGATTTCAGATGCCCTAATGCAATTAAGCTTCAAATAATTCAAAAAATGAAATTCTTTATTCAAAATGATCCTAATGCAAATGACACACCAATCAAAGCAACACCAAACCAAATGTAAAAGCACTTAATGAAAATACCTTTCACTTTTCTCTTTTGCACAGATAAACAAATTCACTCTTTTCATTTTGTAAACCAAGCAATGTAATCTATGCTTGATGAATAACAAAGATGATTTTCAAATGCAAGATGACCTAATACAATTGAAGAACAACTTTGCAAAAGGCAAACCAAAACTAATGCAACCTAATGTTTTGAATGATTTCACGAGATAATCAAACCTAAACAATCATCAAACCACAGACTCAATGACACTTACAAGTGGCAAGTGACAACCAAATAACCTATAAACCCTAGAATCAATCCAATTTCACTCAAAAACTTGAAAGCTCAAAAATACAAAAATTTTCTAATGAAATCAGTTAATCTAACAAAACATAAGTAAATCCAATCATACAGGACAAGACAAGACCTCAGGGGCTCGGACACATTGGAGTTTAAGAGATAAACCCTAAGTTTTTTTTCCAATCTATGAGATTAGCAATGTTAAGGCCAAACCTGCATTAAGGAGGGGATCAACACGACTATTTCAAAGGAAAACGTGTTGGTAGCGTGACTTTCAGAGAAAAAAGGGCGTTGGGTGAGGAATAAGGCAAAAAATAAAAATATTTCCACAAGCACTTCTAGACTTAGCACTCTAAGGTAGCAATCAATGATTGTGCAGACCTACACAGACTCAAACTAACTGAGAATTCGATGGTCGGTCAAAATGGTAAAGAGACCAAATGACGAAATAGGACTAAGAGGTTATAGCTTCCCCAGTGAAGTCTCTATTTTTTTTTTGAAGGTAAATCTCCTCTATGGATAGAGGTAATCCCTCTAGCCCACTGAGTGGGTCTACCAAAAAACTTAACAAACTAACATACACTTTTCTATCTCATGTTTAAAAAATGCAGAGGGAGAGAGTGGCCTACCTCACTCTGATGCTAATCGCTCAGTCCTTTGGAGATGAATTTGATTATTTCTCTCCAGGCATCACTCCTTACTTGTTCTTCATGTTCGAGTACATCCAAGGAAGATCGAAAAGCTATGCAAGATACAAGAGCATATATGGCATACATCAAACATAAATTAATTAATAGATCAAGGAGTATTAAGCTAAAAGAATAGACATTTAGACAATTATGGAAAGTGAGCATCAGATGTATATATTAATAAGCTAAAAATGGAAGCATACAACCTATGCCTTGATGTTGGAGATCTCCTTTAGGTGGATTTCCAAGTCCAAGAAAAGATTCTTCAAGCACTCCTTCTCCAAGCTAGAATGGGTAGCATGTAAGCATAATATCTGCATAGGGATGCAACTATCAATGACCAACCATTTGGGGATGGAAGAGAGTGAATTTGAAGGAAGGAAGAGGGAGTTAGGGATCCATAATCCACAAAAGAGGGAGGAAGGTCCACATCTCAAGGGGGAATCCCATGATGGTAAGATCAAGAGGTCCAAATGGGAGATCTCTACCATATCAACAACAACCAATGTCCAACTCTTTGTTCTCAAAGGTTCTAGTGCATGAAGTTTCTCCTCAAGTTTGGGAAAACCTGCCAGAAGAGGATCAACATTGGTTTTCATATCAAAACCCATGCTCGGAGCGCTATGGTAGAAATGTGCAACTTGCCATCAGCACAGGAAGCCAATGTAGCAAAACGCGCAGGCCCTAAAAAATAGGTTTTTATTCAACCTTATTAAGAATGAATTCAGGGTAGTTTTCCTTTGATTCTTCAGGGAGGTTTTGGTATGTATATCATGATGGATATGCTACATAGTTGTCAAAGTTTCAGCACTTCACGATATGGAGTAGGAAGTGAATGGGAGGTGTGACAAAATGCTTTATAACACAAGGCAATATTAATGTCCACACATTCGTCCACCCTAACATAATCAAGGCTTGATAAACAATGAAAGTAATCAAAGCTAAATCCTTCTCATTAAGAACTACTTTGTGTAACACAATCACGTGATGAAAAATAATTTTAACTCAAGCACTAGTAGAATCATCCATTAGTTACATGCCAATGGGCACAAAGAAAATGACTCAACCTTAAGTCACATACCAACATGCTTCTCTGTGACTTTCATATTCACAATCACTAAAGAGATTGATGCGAAAACATCCTCACCCTAACATTTTGTATGATCCCTATTTCAAGATATGAAATAGGATTAATTACATCTCAACTTGGGTGACCACTCATGGATCCAAAGCCACAAAAAATTCCTTTGTAGCAAACAATAAGAAATTAGTTTGCACAAGAATAACATTCAAACACATGCTACACTACATTGATTTTTGATGATGATAAAAATACTTTCATCATCAAATAAATGAATTTGTATTGGTCGGCCTCTATGATACAAAAATTAATGTGGTTTTCAACCCAATATAGGGCCTCTAATCCTCTAATAGTTACTCCCATGACTCTCCATACCCATAAGAGTAAAATAATTATTAGCACTTCCATCCCTAATGAGATTCCTTCACTAGTCAATGAAGCTTATACTTATCAAGGGAATACCAATCCTTGAAATTAGATATATTGTCATGTTTATCATGTTTGGATTATACCTAAAGTTATCCTATCAATGGATATTTTCCATCATGCCATGTATGATTTTGTTGCAAAAGTTTCCACATATAAAAATTTTATAACCACATTCAAATCAACAAAAGACTAATTTGTAAATGATTTCATCTTCTATATAAGTAACTAAATACTTTTCTATGAGGAAATAAGGGTTGATTATCAATCATGCCACTAAGTACACTGACATCCATAAATCCTATATTTATCTTCAATATTAAGACAAAAAAACATTTCAGTTTTCATATGCATAAGATTGTTGGATTGTTTTCCTAAATCCGTGGATTCGATCATAAACCGATATTCCTACATATTGAATGTTATTCATGGATAGGACAAGTGAATAAGGCACGAGTGTGAATTGGAGAGTTATTATGGTTGATCATTTAAATATCAAATTGTGTCAATTCATGCTAGTGATCCTATCACCACCTACATCCACTCTTATTTAGTCCTACAATGAAGTCCCATCACTTTCTAGTACCATAAATTATGTGCTACATGGGATAACCATCACTTAGGTCCCGTTGAAAATGCAAATGCCAAGATTCAAGCGTAACAACAAGTCAAGGTCCCATTTTTTTGTTTTATTTATTATTGAAAGGCCTCAAGGTCCCATTTTTTTATTTCACTTAAATTTTAAAAATATATTCAAGGAAGGAAATATCTCCTCCTCTTTATTATCTTCATATACGAGGAATGAAATTGTTAGAGGAAAGGTAATCCTTATACTAAAGCATAGTATCACTTTTTCATAAATGTACTTTCTGTCCCTTGTGTCCATTTGTCCTTTGGGAATCTTACAAGTGCACTTGTTTTTAATTGACATTTCAATATAGTTATGAGTTTATTCCAAATGGTTTAAAATAATGGATTGATATTAATGCATCTCATTTCAATAAGGAAAGGAGAGATATCATTCAATGTAGTTTTGATGTGTGAGGAGGTTAATGAGAGTTGTACAACTATTTTGATGACAAGAGGCACATGTCATGATTACTATGTGTCAAAATTATATAATTATAGTTGAGTTAAAATTATTATATTATGATAGATGTATAATGATGACCTCTCATCCCCTATAGTTTTGATGTGTGAGGAGGTTAATAAGAGTTGTACAACTATTTTGATGACAGGAGGCACATGCCATGATTACTATGTGTCCAAATTGTATAATTATGGTTGAGTTGAAATTCTTCTATTATGATAGACGTATAATGATGACCTTTCATTCCCTATCATATGTCTTATAATATGATGGTGATCAATATCCATGCTATTATGTGATTTATTGTCTAAAAATGAGATAGTTTGAAGTTTAATATCCATGTTATTATGTGAGGCATTTTCTAACTATTAGATGTTTTAAAGTTTTTGGCTAGAATCTGGCATTGTTTTTCCGTAAAATCTCATCTATGTTGTTTAAACTAGGTTTTTGAGTGCTTATATAAATTCAAGATTCTGAAAAACCCTCGAGGGACTCTGATTTTGGAGAGTTCACAACTCAAACATGTGATTCCAACAAATCTCTACCAAATTCTGGAGAAATTTGACCAAAAAATATGCCAGAATACCCTACAAAACTTCTAAGACTACCACGCTATGTGAGCATGGATATCTACAGTCACATAACATTCAATGCTACTAATGTTCATCGTAATATGTCTGGAAACATTTCTACAAATCAATTCAACATAACAACTACATGAAATATGCCTCGTGGGTAGTTGTATTAGACTCAAAAGTATAGTGATAGCCTTATTGACTTTATCTCAATTCCCCTCAGTGACAAACAATAGGTCTACAAATTCCTCTTATTAAAAAAAAAGATACATGAAATGATATTTATCCTAAAACCATTTCAATATAGCAGCTACATAAAATGATATTTATCTCATTATTTTAATAAATCGTGAACTTTTTTAACTCGACATTTAACTCATGATACCATACTGAGATTTCTTGTAATCACATAAAGTTATGGAAAATAATGTTGAATGATGGTTAAGGTCTACCTATTTGAAGACTAATAAGGACCTTGGAGATAAATTTGTTTTGCAGGGACTAAGTTATTTTGATGACTTTGAAGACCATGAGGCAGGTATCCAGGTTGTAATTTCCAATGTTCCATAGGGTTGTATATCGCTTGGTAATTATAATTAGAATTATATAAGCAATATGTAATAACTATGTACATTAAGCTAAGATGTTTTTCAATGTGTAGTAATAAGAGTTTTTAGAGTATATGTAGGCATTTGACTTGAGCAATCTGGGCTTCACTGATAAAATATTTCAAAATTAGTAGAATATATTTAAGAATATTTGAACTCCTAAGATTGGGTCTCATGGTTAGTTATAATTTGTAGTCATATTTTAAGATGATTATAAACAACTTCCCATGTAACTTAAATGTAAAATGGTGATAGAACTAGTTCATATACATTGGTAGGGCTTAGGTTGGAATTTTAGCCTCCCGATTTCAAGATATTAGATTGGGCTACTATTGGTAGCCTTTGCGACTAAACCAAATTCATTGTAAAATATATAAAAAATCATTGGAGATAAATATGATTTGAGTTATTTTTATAAAATAAAAAAACCTTAAAATACATGAAATTTTATTGCAGTCACTTTTATAAGCAAACTTTTGTAAAATTAATAACCTTTTAGTTGTTTCCTTCTCCATGTATTCTTAGCAAATATACCCCTTGATTTAAAATTATTGTACCATGATTTGTTTAATAGATGTTCACAAAGTTGCAACCCATAATTTATCCCCATTCTTAGTGTCTATACTTGTGTAGATTAACATGGCATGTTAATGTAATATATTCAAATGATACAGTGTTGCAAGTTGATTCACATTGAAGGGAGTGAGTATAAGCATCCCCTTACATGGGAAGCAAAAAAGCGGCTAATTCAAGTCGTTAATAAGGCAGTGAGTGAATCCTCCTTCAAGAATATAATATAATTGAATTGTGCCACTTGTTATTTGAGGACCTGGAACAATATTCCAACAAAAGGCGTTAAAACCTATCATCGTCAACAAGAGGTTAGATATCTAGATGTATCTATCTACTATGGAAAGGGTCAGAGGGATTGTGAGGTGAAAGGTTTCGCTTGTCAACACAACACGCCAGCACTCATGAGAATTCTAATGGCATGAAATTGAGCATTTATTCACTACTCTTCTCTTATGTGCATCCCTTGTTCCCACCTTAATATAGTATTTCCAAATTATTATTATATATTTATCACTCGCTAAAGACTACCCTTGAGGTGAATATAGGGTGAAGTGAGAATGAACACCCATGAAGGGACACTTGGTGGTGGGATTTAGCTTGGTGAAGACATATACCAAGCTCTCCATTAACATTCGAGAGTCTAGAAAATACCTAATTGAGGGAGTAATACATTCTATATAAGAGTTAATTAGGTTACAAAATGTTGATGGGAGGAGACTCATCATGCTAATTTTGATTTATTTTAATCAACTTGAAGTGAATTATTTTGTTCCATGTGATTAATGAAAGGGTAGTAATCGGTTGAGTCAATGATAGCCTAAAATTTTAAATTATCCACTAGAATCTGACTCCCTATTGAGGATCAATGGTTAAGTAGTACAGAAGGAAGGTAATGACTACCAGGTATTACACAAAGAAGGCACTAATTCCCATATATCAGTATCAGTGATATTCTAATCGAATATCATCCACTCTAAATAGTTGTCGACAATTTCTAATTCCACGTCAATATCATTGTATAAATGAAGATAGGCTAAAAAAATTGATAATATATTTATTTGCGTAAGTTCTTCCATGCACATAAGTGACAATGAAAACATATATAACACTCACTCTTATTGGAAAGCGTAAAATAAATTTCATCGACTGCACGCTTTTTGGTGTTAAACTGAGCTCAGTAAGAAGAGCATGGTTCACTACAAGCTACAAATGTTGCCATGTCTATTGTTGGAAAACACACACAGTTGTTTTTATGATGTACATGCTTGTTCTTTGGGTTGTGGATGCATAAAATATTGTTACATAGTGTTGCATTACACAGAGGACGAACCTCCATATATATAGCCCCATTCTTAGAGTATATACTTGTGTAGATTAACATGGCATGTTAATGTAATATATTCAAGTGATAAAAGAGGCATTGTTGCAAGTTTATTCACATTAAAAGGAGCGAGTATAAGCAGCCCCTTATGTGGGGCAGCAAAAAACAAGCTAATTCAAATCGTTAATAAGGCATTGAGTGAACCTCCAATTCACAATCCTACTATAATTCAATTAGAAGCAAGTAGGGTATAATATTAATAGTTCAATACAATAATAATATGGTTAGAAAAATTATTTTTGGACTCTTTTTGCTTGATTCATCGCTTGGAATAACATTGACAAAGACAATCACATTCCAAAATAAGACTAAGATAAAAATTCCTACGACGCAACAACATAATTTTTTTTCTGAAAAACTAGAACATAAAGTACCTGGAGTTCTGTTGTTGTGTAGTCAGGTTGACAGGAGGATTAGGTGCCCAACAGAATTCCCCCAGCACCGACGAATTCCTCCAGTTCCCAATGAACCTACAAAAACCAAAAAACATCGACTGTGGCAAGAAAACAATACAAAAACAATTTTTTTTATCTATAAAACATGAACATAAATTACCTGGTTTTTTTACTGTTGTGCTGTCGGAGT
Source organism: Pinus taeda (assembly GCA_000404065.3). NCBI lineage: Eukaryota > Viridiplantae > Streptophyta > Pinopsida > Pinales > Pinaceae > Pinus > Pinus taeda. Next base: position 143,218 of record APFE030959402.1, read on the forward strand.
GACAAGTAAATGAGGATTCTGACATAATTCCCCCAGAACTGACCAGGTAAGAAAACTCCTCTGGCACCCAACAATCCTGCAAAAACAAAAAAAAAATCAATAGTTTCAACAAAACAATCCAAAAAAACATCAAATAACTACCGAGATTTTTGAGACTAAACCTTCAAAAATTACTCTAGAGCAACAACACAAATTTACGCCTGCCACAGCAGTGCCAAATCATAATGCACATGAATAATTATGTCGAAACAACAGTGTCGAAACGAAATATCGAAGAAAAACAGTGCGAAAATTTTTCATCGGGTTCAAGACCCACATATTTATAAAAAAAAATCGGGATAAAACTTGTTTGACTCAAAAACTCTTTTCAGACAAAAAAAACCTAGTCGTCAAATTTTTCCCCCATTGGAAAAAAATTGTTGCAAGGTTGTCGTTAATTTAAACGATCAATTTTTTGTCCGAAAATTAAATTTAACTATTCCATCTGAAAAAAATAAAATAAAAAACTAGTTCGACCGAAAAATATTTAATATTTTGGCCAATATATTGTTTAGTTCAACTGAAAATGTACAATTATGAATTTTTCGCCAGCAATTCTCACAAAAGTGTAACCCAACTTCACATTTTCATCCCTATGTCAATGTTTCAATTTCCTTGTATAAATATCAATGTGATATGGAACCATTTTGAGAAGGTCAAGTTCCTAATTTTGGAGTTTTGGTGTCGAAGTCCAAGAATGGATAGTGTGCTCCAGTGGAATTATGAGATTGAACTTCGATGCCCGGGGTTGCACACCATAGTGAGTTGTGGCTTGGGCCAACCATTTGAGATGCCTAGGGTATGGGAGTAGTAGCCATATTCTTGCTTGGGAATACAATGTGTGGATTGTGGGGGTCATGATAGACTAAGATTACTTTATGCATAGTATTGTAAAAGTAGAGAAGTGCTCAATTGTTACTCACACTTAGGAATTTTTGGTGCTTGTTTTTTAAAAGTAGTGAAGTGCTAGAGAGTAGCTGACACTTCCTAAGAAATTTTGATCCCTGTTATGGTCATAGGGTGGCCTTATACTAATTTAACAAAGGGTGATGTGGAAGATATGAGGAGAAAATTTATAGAACCAGAAGAAGAAAAAAAAAACGTTGATATAATAAAAGCTAACTTTGGAACGAAGTTTCTTTAAGATTGGAGTATGTAATGCCCCATATAATAATAACAATAATAATAATAGAGAAAATTAATTAATAAATGGATAAAATAATAAAGTGATGAAACTAATTTTATTAAAAAAAGGGGGGAAAGGTAAGAGTAAACTTATGGGAAAAGCCAAGTTAATAAAAAGAGTAAATTTATGGAACGTGCCAAATTAAGAATAAATTTAAGATACAAGTAAAAATTGCATCGTGACACATGGATTATATGCATGAATATTTTCCTTCCATTTCTAGAACAAGTTGTTCTATTTAATGGATGATGAGGATGTGAGGCATTCATTTTCTCAGAGAATTTGTGGGATAAGAAGGATCCAGTGGAGGAGGTAGTTGATTTAGTTGCTTAAGGGCTTGAGTGTGGCTAACTATAAAAATACCTATTGCAACTAAGGCTATGGTTGGGTGGAGATTCATCCCTAACATGTTGGTTGAAATTTGCTACATTAGAGACTAGTGGACATCAATTCGTTCTCTATTGAATTGTAAGCTAACCACGTTTTTATGTCACAGGTATGTTCTCATCACCCACTACGATGATGGATTATGTAATTATTAATGAAATATTTGTGTGTTTATCTACTAATGGTTTGAATTTCGGTATATATTTTGTGTCTAATTGTAATTGAAGTTTGTGCCTAACTTTGTATTGGCCCATGTATTGTAACAAAGCCTATTTATAGGTTAAGAATATTCATGGTAAAGTGAGGGTGAATCTCCATGTTTAAAAATATTGTCACGTGTTATTTTTCTAATAACAATAATAATAATAATTTAAATGTAAAGTTATAATTTAATTGATTTTTATGTTTTTTTAAGTCTTGGAAATATGATATGTTTTTGGGCATTTGCCAATCATTTAATTTATATGACTACTCTAGTTAACAATATCTAACATTAACCTTATCAATAAATAAATTGCATTTTTTTATACAATTCAAAAATATTATTTAATTACATTAATTTTAATGGTTAAAAATAATTATTTAATTAAATAAAATAAACCTTTTTAATTAATATTCTTTCCACATACCCATAAACACTTTAGTCGTGTCCCTTTCTAAAAAAATCTGATTCTAAACCATCCTTGACTATTTTCAATCACGACTAATTATGATCGACAATTTATTTGATCGTGTTGCACTTCTCTTGGTATCACGATACATTAGTAATTAGCAATTGCTTCATGAGTACAAAGCTAAGTTGATCTAATTTAATTTTACGAATAAAGTTTAATTTCACAGTGAATTAAATTTAAATTTTATTGGTGTGATTAAGTTATAAAATATACTATTTGGTGTATAGGTTTTTTATATCCACACAAGTGATTAGTAACTAAAAGATAATGAGATGGAAAAATATAAAACAACAAAGATACATTCATCGATATCCATGAAAGAATAAGAAAACTAAACTAAATAATGACTAAAAACAAATGAAATGGAAAGCATATAATTTTTTATTGATATTGAAAAAATACAATAACTATTATCTTTGAGATACAGTAGAAGTTATCTGGTAGTGAATACCTTATATCTCTTAGAGGAGGATCCTCTTCTTTTCCCTTTGTAAGTAGTCTCTCTCAAGAAGCTTTGGATTGTCAACAATGGTCAGGATCCAAATTTACCAAAGAAATGCTAGAATTGAGAGGAAATGTGGCTAGTATAACTTTTCTCTAATCTTCTCAATGAAATGGCTAAGCCAAGGCTCATGGTTGTCCCAATCTTGGCCCATTAATGATATTTGATCTTTGTGTGAACTTGTCATATTGGTGTGTAGTGCCCTACTCTAGTTTACTAGCTTTTACATTTTCTTAATATTAATATTGTCTTATGGCACATACAATATTCTTTGAGGAGCTCAGGTCAAGGACTTGATTATTTTTACTATTATTATTAGTGGATGTGATGATTATGCCGTAACAAATTGATGTTGTTATTGGTTGTGATGATAACTATGATGTACCTATTTGATGATTGTGTGTAATCATGATGATGATTTCATTATATGCTACCACATTAATACATATTCTGATGATTATCTTCTTCATTTCAGTTAACATTATGTTATGCATATTCATGACGATTTCCATGTTGAATTGCTTTCATGTGTAAACACATCAATGACTAACCTTATGAGTAGATGTTACTACTGGCTATTTGAACGTGCTAGGATGCCACTGGGATGCACATGCATGTGATGAGTCAATGACCTCTGATTTGATCGATTGTATACTATTGATACTACAATTCAAATTTTAACTAATATTATGATATGGTTACTATTGTCATGATAGTGGCTATAGGAAAACGACAATTGCTTGGCTGAATGACTCACACATGGGTGATGGAGATATACAATATAGATGGAATTTCATGTGAGGTGTGGGACATCATCTATGGTTCAACCTGGTATCACTCCCATTTTGAATTTGGCTATAAGGTATTGGGATTCCTTCACCTTGAATCTCATGATGCCATGAGGGTGGACTCCGGATTAGTTTTCTCACGATGATTCACTAATAGGCACGTATTGAGGCATATTCTTTGATCCTTGGTACCATTAGTCTCACCAAAGAGGGTGGTACAAGAGATGACAATGGTGTCCATCCTAATGTCCATGTTCCCCTCTTAAGTCACGTGACTTGGGATGGAAGGTATTGGGATGCCTTCACCTCGAAGCTAGTGATGTTGTGAGGATGGAATTTGGATTGGATTTCTCAGAAGGATTCACTGAGGGGCACATACCAAGGTGGATTCATTCATCCTTGGTACCATTAGTATCATCAAAGATCACAACATGAGAGATGACAACGATCTCCATCCTAGTGCCCATGTTCCCCTCTTCATTCACGGATGCGTAAAGGGAAAGTGGCATGGTACCCTTGGAAATTTGAGATGAAGTTCTTGAAGGGCATGACGAACTTGGCACCCTTGGCATTAGGGAATGTTGGAAGGTAAATGATGTCTCACGCTCCTATAGTTATAAGCACTAAAACACACATTATAAATAAGAGGTACTAAGGAAAATTTAAATTAGAAGTTAAAAGCCTTGGGAAAAGGAGAATAGGTGTATATATACAAGTTGAATCGAATAAATAATCATACCAATCAACCTCACACTTGGAAAAATTTTAAATAAATAAATCCTAAGTATCTAAATTTTCCTAATAGCAAGAGGAAAGGGGATATAAAGCCAAAATAGAAACAATAATTTTATGAGAATTTACTCTCAATAAGAAAAGGGAGTTTTGCATGAAATTAGAGAATATAAATTTTAAAAATAGAGAAAATGAATTTCATGAGAAAACCTCTATCTGGAAAATTCATATCGTAAAAATTTCCTACTAAGGTTTAACTTGAGAAAAATTAGGGGGTAGTTGGGGGGGACAAAAATATGGAACCTCCTCATTGACTTAAGTTAATGGAAGCAAAATGGGAAGTCTAAATTGGGATGAATAGAAAAATGATCCATTGTAGCATTAATATTACCTATATTTATGTAAGATTCCTAGCTCAAATAAAAGGTCCTTTTTGAATTAATGTATGTGCTACAAGTTGGATTGTCTTTGTCTTCTCATGTACATACAATATTCCATGTTTCTTGATTAAAGAATGTAATTAGTAATAAGATAACAATTCAAACTTTTTTACTAGAAATTAATGAAAAAAGTGAAAACTATACTAGAACCAAAAACAATATTTGAAATAAGGATCAAAAAATTATGAAATTGATAAATTACTAAGTGCCATATCAACTAGAAGAACCTACCAATAGAAGAGGTGACATAGAAAGATTATTTCTTGATGCAAACATACCCCCAACTAATAAAGAGTTGAGTGAAACACTTGTTTAAAGAGAAGTGGCATGTTAAGCCATATATATATTGGGTTATTACATATCTATTGCTATATTAGTGTTATCCTCATTGGTTATATAGGCCCTTTAATTATAATTGTACCCTTTATCTCCTATATACACTAACATACACAGTCTTAGTGAAAATATCATATGTTTATATTTTTAATTTTATAAAAGGTGGCTTCCCCCTTCAATAGGTTTAACATTCATTCTCCTCTCTTATTATCAAGATATGGAGTTAATTATGTTTCTCTTTTCAAGTTCTTTGAGTGTTTTGGTGCATAAAAATGATGTTCATAATATTTTTAGCAAGTGGTGGATTCCACCACTTGGATTTTCTAAGATGACTTACACACCTATTCATGCATAATGAAGGAGTGAGGGAACCAAATGAAATTGGATTTTTCCTATTCCTTGACATCTATGTCATGGAATAAATAAACCACCATCCAAACACTTACCAAAATTATGGGGTTGCTAGGATAAGACACAAGGTGTAAAGACTAAAAGATATAAAAAAACACAAGGAAAATACCATGTGGAATGAGAGAAGGAAGATTAACATGAAAAAAAAATGGAAGCAACAAAAACACAAGGGATTTCTTGCTAAGAATGATTGAAAAAAAAATCATGTAGAAAGAACTTTAAGTAGTCAATTGATTAGGAGCTCAAGTTTATGCTAAAAAATCAACGTGTCATAATTTTGTCAGACTCAGCTTCAGATCAAAAGGCTCGTCATTCTGAATCCAATGGTGTGAATGACACTCAAATTTGAGCTCATATGCAAAAGTTAGAGCAAGTCAAAGTTCAAGTTTTACTTGTCTACATGACAGGATTGGATGACGTGGAAAAGGTCATAGTGAATGAGGAGGTGCTAAGTGGCAGGCTTCCATTGGACCTTGTATATTACATATCGCAGGTCGTAGGTGAATCAGGTTAAGAATCGGCCCCTAGGCAGTGCCGATTGCGATTTGTGATATCACATATCACAATTGCAGGAAAGGATTTATAGAATCACCCCCTGACACAGTTTATACTCACGTCAGGTCCACGATATTGCTATCACAACATTCAACCATGTTAACAAGACCATCATCCCATCAAACCTCGTGGATTGTGATTTTTATATGGCCGACAAGTTATGGCCTGCGGCACGGCCAAATTCTCACGCAGTTAGTGGATTTTGGAGTGAATTGGTAGGATTATGTGGTTTTGGAGCAATTTCTGGAACAAATAGTGGTAGAACTAGGAGAAGTGATAAATTCTTCAGTTCTTATCCAAATTGGATGAAAAAAGTGTCTAGATAACCCATTTTTAGTATTATGAACTGATTGAGATAGGTTTCCTAGGATTTTGAGCATTGTAGACACAATTTTGTTGTAATTTTGAGCATCATAGAGAGGCCCAAGCATTGGAAGCTAGACCAAGGAGACGTAGCCCAGGATGGGTGAACTCCTCATTAAATCTCTTTGTTGTGTGTTTTATTTTGGTGTTCTTTGTTGTTGTTCAACATATGTTTTATGTTAAATTGTGTATAACATTTACATAAGAAACTCTCCTGGGAATTAGTTAATTAAGAAAACATGGTAAATTCTTAAGCACTTTATAAGAAAATGATAAGCATCTTGGGATTTATTTTGAATGGGGAATTATCTCAGCATTACTAATCTACTCCATTTCAGATCAAGTTGGTATCAAAGCATTGGTTTTTGCTTACTAGATTTTCTTTGTGAAAGAAGGATTTCATTGTTTGCAAGTTTGTGTCATGCTAAAAAGGTTAAAACTTAAAAGAGGAGAAGGGAAGTTGGTTGAAAGCCCTACAGTTGGCTCAAGGGGAAGAAGAGAAAGGTTTCCAAAGTCCTCTACACCAATACATCCTCAAGTTGCAGAAGTTGCAGTTGAGTTTTCAGAGATCATGTCTCATGAAGGAGAATCTATCATGACAGAAGATGAGAAGACCTTCAGAAAGGATTTCCTTGATATGATAGAGATGGTGAAGGTCCTCTATGAAGAGAGGAATAACAGATTGCAAGGAGAAAGTTCCAAAAATCCCAACGGAGAAGGCTCTTCAGGAGGAGGTAATGGAAAATGAGGTAATGGGAACGAAGATAAGCCTCCACCATCTTCGTCATCTTCTTCCTCACAATCATCTTCACACTCAACCCTTACTCATACTCATCATCATTCTGCAAAAGGAACTAGTAAATCACATTTTTTAAAGCTTGATGTTAAATTCGAGTTGCCAATGTACAATGGAGAAGTTAATGCAAAAAAGATGGATAACTGGATTTGTCAGTTGGAGGTGTATTGTAGAATTCAGAACGTTCAAGAGGATGATATCAAAATTCAGTTGGCTTCATTGATAATGGAGGTTGCAACACTTGTATGATGGGAATCAAGGACTGAATACGAGATCAAAAAAGATGGCAGGATCTCTATTACTTGGTTTGATTTCATTACTGCTATAAAAAGACAATTCTACCATTTAGCCCATATGCAAAAAGTTATCATGAATTGGAAAAATTTCAAATAGTTAAAAGGTCAAACTGTGCAAGAGAATACTCAAGGGTTTAGGAGAAGAGATCTTATGCTAGGAATAGACTTACAATCACAAGATAATTTGTTGAAATATATAGGAGCTTTGCATATCTATCTTCGACACACCATTCTTATGTTTAATCCCACGAATCTTGATGAGCTCTGTGTTCAGGCTACACACCTCAAAGAAAGAGGGAAAAATGTACAAGAAGAAGGTAAGAAGAAGCCATTCCAGAGTGGTGGAAAAGGAACAAAGTTTGAAGGAAAGCAGAAGAAAAATTATTCTGTTAAGAGAGAAGGGGAGAAACTTGTGTTTAAGAATTGTTCTAAAGAGGGCCATGATGAAGTGCATTGCTAGAAGATTCATCTTCAATTATGATCAAAGAAACTTAACAATAAAGGGAAACAAAAGACCAATGTTGTTGTACAACAAGACTTGGGTTCTGACACAGGTGATGAAACCAAGATTGCAGCCACTGTCGCTGTTAACACCCAGGTTGTTCCCTATGACTCCCAAGGGAATACAGCCAGGGTAACCACTAACCAATCTTTGGATTACAGCTTCTAGCCCAACTGCAATTAGAGAGGGCTCTCTCTGTTCTGTGGAGATTTTAGGCTAGTTATGAAGTAAGGGTTTTGATTTATGTTTGGTTGAAAGGATGTCTTTCTGTACCTAAAGTGGAAATCTGCAGATAATGTTAGTCCATTGGGCAATGGAGTCTATGGCTACTATTTTTTTTGAAATCTTGAGTTGAGCAGCTGAAATTACAGGGCCATTGAATACTTCATAAAACAAACTTGAAATTATGATGGTGAGATGTAAATAACCAGTGAAAAGCAGTTAAGAATTTTCCACTAGGCTGGGGTGTGGGAAAGAGATATATTCCTCAGGAGCAAACTTGAATTCCTGAAACAATAATCACTGAAAGATATAGTGTGAAAGGGAAGCAATTAAGAATTACACCTTTATTACTATAACTGAAGAAAACATTTATAATAGCTTAGATTGAGTTCAGGGTAATCTGTGATTAAATCCTGGAACTATTCTTTTTCCTTGCCATTAACTGTAAGGCACAGAAGCATGAAAGATATATGAAAGGATAACAAAACACATAACGAAGAGTTTAGGGAAAACTTATTGTGCCATGAAGTATGCAGGAATCCTGTAACATTCAGCTAAACACCACAACGCATCAAACAACACAGAGCTTTGGAAATTCCATCGGCTTTTGTATTACTTCTTTGAGAATTTATAGTAAAAGAACTCTAGAAGAGACATCAACAACCCCTTGCAAACTTATGCGAGGGGGAATATATACAAATGTTTCATACAAAATATCTCAGGCATTGAGTCATCTGAGAAATAAATATCTTCACCTACCCGTACAGGAAATGGCAGATAAGAAGTTATTGCAACTTTTAATACAACATGAATGCTCTTTAATTATGCCAGAAGACTTTTTGACCTTTGGAGGAGGCTGAGTCGGTTGAGCTTTTCTGCTTTTTATGCTGACTGATGTGAATGATGTGTCTTTATGCTCTGTCATGCTAAAGTTTTTCTCGGCCCTGCTACTTGTAGCTGCCGTTGCTGTCTTTGGTGGCTGACTCTTCATGCTGAGGTGGCTCATTCCACCTTTCTGTCATAGTATGTGTATCACATTTCCTAAAGGTGATGACTTATATGTTTTGATAACAAAATTTAGATGAAGCCTCTTATTTATAATAATAATTGTATCATGGAGGCCCACCAGCCCTGTGTAGGCAATTGATGCCTCAAAATTGCATCCATGGTCTCATCTGCCTCTGTATACTTGTAGAAATTTGGAGGCGTTTCAAACATATGGTTAATCTCATTCATAATAAAGAATAGATTTTCTACTCTGTCATAAAGACTTTGACCAGATGTTGGCCCTGCGTCCTGGGAGCTGCTTGATCCTTGGCTGATCTGATTTGCAGCAAATGTGTTCACCCTCTTAGCATAAACTTCATGTGACAGAAGTTTTCCTGCACTGTTGAGTAAGCTGGGGAGACCTCTGCTCTATAATGCAGCAAACTTAACCCCGAACCTGTGTACTTCTGTTTGCATATCTTGGCTCCTCCTGTCCAATGTATGTACCAGGACTTTCAATGTGAGGACCCTCTTGACTAGTTGGATAGTCTCCGTCCTACTGGTGATCCCAATTGCTGCCAGCTGAGGGCCTGTCCTGTTATTTAGCACATTGATCAATCTGTTGGCTACCTCAGGCATATTGCCTAGAGATGCCCTTGCTCTATGCACTTCCTTTTGTGCTTTACCTATGAGCTCCATTTGCTCATGTATGGTTTCAA
>APFE030959406.1:0-33028 GCA_000404065.3 Pinus taeda
CTTGAATATTGGGAGTTTCTTATGTCATGAGATGATATGAGGTTGCATCCTAGAGAAAGAGATTTATTTAATTCAAAAGTTCACATGTTTCCAACAAATAATTTGGTCTCCTTCCATAATAGGCATATGTTAAAATCATTAAATTCTTGAATTGCACGATGTGTTGCTGAGCATTCTAGGTGTTCAGAAATCATTAGTGTTGATGATGAACAATTGGACTGTGATGTTTTTTTGTGTTGTGGTCAACGTGTTATGTTGACATGTAATTTGTGGGTTGAAGTTGGCTTGGTGAATGGTGCACTTGGTTATTTAAAGGATCTATTCTATATGCCTACATCTAAGCCACCTCAACTTCCATTGTTCACAACTGTTGCTTTTTATTAGTATATTGGTCTTCCATTTGATCCAAGAAATCCAAAAATTGTGTCTATTGCACCAATGATAAGAGGAAATTGAAAAAAAATCCTTTGAAGATGGCATGGACTCTTAAAATCCACAAGTCACATGGATTGACTATAGAACAAGCGTCAGTTGATATTAGGAATAAAGAGCAACAAGGCCTTACCTTCACAACCATATCAAGAGTGAAATCAATAGATGGTTTATGAATTGCACTGGCTTTCTCTTTTCAACATTATGTCAAGATGAAAGGTAGTGCATATGTTACAATTAGGAAGAAAGAAGAGGAGCAAATTGAAGTTCATATTGCTATGACATAGAACTAATAACATTGTGACCTTTTTTATAGTATGTTTTTTGAATTTCTTTTACTCTCCTCTTGATTGACTTTTAATATAGTAATCATGTTCATATATTTATGATATTAATACATTCATCATATTCATAGTAATATTTGAGAAAGTTGTTTACATCATTTTTCATCTTGTTCAATTTACCTTTATTTTTAAGTGGCTATTGTTCAATTCTTTGCAATAGACCATTCAGACATAAGCAACGAGTTATATGAACCAATTATTCAAAATCAATTTTATAAATGGTTCATATTGATATTAATATTGTGGATTCATGTTACATTATGAAATGAAAAAATGTAGGTTTTGAATATTGGTCATCACTGTGGCCGATATTCATTTTTTGAATATTGGTCACACAATATTCGTTTTTTGAATATTGGTTATGGGTTATATTTGTAGAATTTTTTATATCACTTGGTTCACGTAACACGAGATTGTTTTATTTCATGTAACATTATAAGATTAAGTTTTTTAACATAAATAAAATATGTGAGGTTATGTTTGATGTGTATATATCTATATACATATATACTTATTTATTTTTGTGTCTTTTATAATTTCCAATTTTTTCCTCTATCAAATGCAGATATGGACAATAACGATGTCATCTATCATTCCATAACATTGCACAATATTGTTGGAGCGATAAGTTTTCTTCCATATCTTCATAACAAGTTTGATAAAAAAACATGGGTTCCCTCCTTTTATTGATGAGCATATTCATGTGCTAAATGAAATGAAAACACATGTAAAATACTTGCTACATGTACATCAAAGGGATTCTAGAAGGAGAACAACAAGAAATTGGTTGGAAAGTGTTAAGTATCATGATCATTATCATGTTGATTTGAATTGGTGTTTCTTGTCTCATCGATCTAGTTGTGTTTTTGAATAGGCTCTTGAATAGGTGAATTTTGATGGAATGTTTCAAGTTCAATTTTTTAGTGGAGTTATTTGATGTAAAAGGAAAAAATATATATGTTAAGACTCAATGTTCTTTCTACTATTGCAATGCTGGTGAAATTGAATTTTTTTTCTCGTTGTTGTTGTTATGTAGAAAATTGTATATCTCTGGTCTTAAAATGTCATATAATGTTTTTCTTATTTAAATCCGATATGTGTAATTTAGATGTGTTTTTTGCATTTATGTTCCTTTTCTCTAATGGGAATGTTACTATTTTACTTTTGCCTCTTTCATTTGTAATTATTTTGGTCTTTTGTGTCGACCCCTTCACTTTATTCATGTCTGTCATAGATGAAAATATTGTTGATGTTTGTAATATTATTGTTGGGCTTTCATTTTCTTGCTTTTTATATCAATATTCTTGAGATTTATGCTATTAATACATTCATGTATTGATATTAATGTATTTATGGCTTAAAATTTATTTATTGTTTGTAATGTAGTGATATAAATGTGTTATTATTAATGTCATGATGATTTTCATGTTTGAATGCTTTACAGTGTATTATTATCAATGTATTCATATTATTTTCTGTATTGATGTCTTAATGGTTTGCAATGTGGTTTTTATATTGGTTGTGGTTTATGTTTATTATTATTGTTATGTGTTATAGCATTATTTGTGTTTATAATATCGATGCCATGGATTTAGGGCTTAGAGGTTTTAACATATTTAATATGACATATATTCTCTCATTTTTAAAACCAATCATCGTGAGCATTGTCGAACATTGTGTTACAACGAAGATTGTCTTGAGATGAAAACCATAATCAACTATGGTGAATCATAGTCAACCATGGTGCAACGTCACATTGTAATAAAGGTTGTCTCAATATGAAAATCAATGATGGTTAAGGATGGTCATTTATATTTATTTTTTGATTTATAATATTTATCGTGGGGTTTAAACAACTTGGATTTATTATATTAATTCATTAGGGTTAAAATATCAATCCTTTCCATTTTTAATATTGATCCCTTGCATCTTTTGATCCATTAGGCTTATAGTATTTTTCTCTTGGGTTTATAATATTAAACCCTTGGGTTTATTTGTTCTTTGAGTTTATAATACTAATAATTCCTTTGCTTTATCATTTAATCCCTTCGGTTTATTAATCCCTTGACTTTAAAATATTAATTTTTAGGGTTTATTAGACTTTTAGGTTTTTAATATTAGTTTGTTGGGTTTATTGATCACTTGTTTTTATAATATTAATTCCTTGGGTTTATAAAATTAAAAATGCATTGGGTTTATTGATCCCTTTTATTTATAATATTCATAATCCCTTTTATTAAAATAATAATAATCCCTTTGGTTTATTAAACCCAAATATTAAGCATTTAATCTGTTAGGTTTACAATGTTTATCCCTTAGTTTATTAATTCTTTGGGTTTATAACACTAACAATCTCGAAGGTTTATTGATTGCTTGTGTTTATAATAATAATAATCATGCGACTGTATCAATCCTTTGTCTTTAGAATATTAATTCCTAGGCTTTATGAATCTCTTATGTTTCTAATATCGATCCCTTGTGCTTATTGATACCTCAGGGTTTTAGTATTTATTCCTTGGGTTCACTAACTCATTAGGTTTATAATATCAAACGGTTGGGTTTATGAGTTCCTTGGGTTTATAATATTAATAATCCCTTTGGCTTATTAATCCATTGAGTTTAAAATATTAATTCTTAGGGTTTATGAATCTCTTCGGTTTTTATATTGGTTTTTTGGGTTTATTGATTCCTTTGGTTTATTAATCGCTTAGATTTATTAATTATTTGTGTTTATAATATTATTTTTGTTTTGTTTACTATTTCCCTTGGGCTTATTATCTCTTTGGGTTTATCCAACTATTTATGATTATGTCAATATCATAATATATTAATCTAATATGGAAATCAACCATGGTCAACCATGTTTATTTTAGGGTTTATAATAGTCATGATAGGGTTTAAAGGTGTTGGATTTATAATTTTTATCCCTTAGGTTTATTATTCCCTTGGGTTTATAGTATCAATCCTTTTGATTTATTGATCTAAGGGTTCATATTCCTAGGGTTTAGTATTATTCAACAATGGTCAACAATAAACAATCATGTTCGACCATGATCAAACATGGTCCAACATCACATTGTGACAAGAGTTATCGCAATATGAAAATCAACCATTCTCAACCATGTTTATTTTATTATGTTTAATATTTATCTAAGGGTTTTTATACCTTGGGTTTATAATATTACTCCCTTCGGTTTAATATTATTCCATTGGGTTCAAAATCCCTTGGGGTTTTAGTATTAATCTCTTGGGTTTATTACTTCTTTGCTTTTATGATATCAATCTATTGGGTTTATTATTCTCTTAGGTTTATAATATCAATCATGGTCAACCATTGTCAATCATAGCCAACCATGATCAACCATGTTTGAATATTACATTGTGACAAGGATTATCGCACCATGAAAATAAACCATGTTTCTTTTGTCTCGATATGAGAAACAATGATGGTTAAGGATGATTATTGATATTTATTTTTAAATTTATAATACTTATCATGGGGTTTAAACAACTTGTATTTATACCATTAATTCATTGGGTTTAAAATATCGACCCGTTCTATTGTTAATATTGATCCCTTGCATTTTTTTATCCCTTAGGTTTATAACATTTTATGTTGGGTTTATAATATTAAACGATTGGGTTTATTTATTCCTTGAGATTACAATATTAATAAGTACTTTGGTTTATCATTTTATCCCTTGGGTTTATTAATCCCTTGACTTTAAAATATTAATTTCTAGGGTTTATTAATTGTTTTGGTTTTTAATATTAGTTTGTTGGGTTTATTTATTCCTTGGGGTTATTGATTCCTTGGGTTTATTAATAATTTGTTTTGATAATATTAATGCCTTTAATTTATAAAATTAAAAATGCATTGGGTTTATTCATCCCTTTTAATTATTATATTTATAATCCCTTAGATTTATAATAATAATAATAATCCCTTTGGTTTATTAAACCTCGATATTAAGGGTTTAATCCATTAGGTTTATAATGTTTATCCTTTTAGTTTATTTATTCTTTGGGTTTATAATACTAACAATCTCTAAGGTTTATTGATCCTTTGGGTTTATAATATTAATAATCATACAAGTTTATCAATCTTTTGTTTTTATAATATTAATTCCTAGACTTTATTAATCTCTTATGTTTGTAATATTGATCCCTTGTGCTTATTGATACCTTAGGCTTTTAATACTTATCCCTCGGGTTCAATAATTTGTTGGATTTATAATATTAAATGGTTGGGTTTATTAGTTCCTTGGGTTTATAATATTAATAATCACTTTAGTTTATAATCCCTTGAGTTTAAAATATTAATTCTTAGGGTTTATTACTCTCTTTGGTTTTCATATTGGTTTGTTGGGTTTATTGATTCCTCAGGTTTATTAATCGATTGGATTTAATAATCCTTTGTTTTTATAATATTATTTTGTTGGCTTTACTATCTCCCTTTAGTTTACTATTTCCTTGGGTTTGAAATATTAAATACTTAGGTTTATTTGTTCTTTAAGTTTACAATATTAATAATTCCTTGGGTTTATGATTTAATCCCTTGGGTTTATTAATCCCCAATATTAAGCTTTAAATAATAGTGCCAAGGTTTAATATTAATCCCTTAGGTTTATAATGTTTATCCCTTTAGTTTATTAACATGTTTGCTTTATAATATTAACAATCACTAGGGTTTGTTGATCCCTTGGGTTTATAATATTCATAGTCATGTGGATTTATCAAATGCTTGGGTTTTTTTATTCTCCAAGTTCATAATATTAATAATTCGTTTGGTTTATCTTTAAATTCCTAGGTTTTATTAATCCCGTAAGCTTAACATATTAATTCTTAAGTTTTATTAATCGTTTGGGTTTTTAATATTAGTTCGTTGGGTTTATTAATTCGTTGGGTTTATTGGTCCCTTGGATTTATTGATCATCTAGTTTTATAATATTAATGCCTTGGGTTTGTAATCCCTTGGTTTTATAAAATGCCAACACCAAGGTTTAAATATTTGTCTAACTATTTATGATTAAGTAAATATCAGAATAAATTAATCTAATATGGAAATCAACCATCGTCAGCCATGTTTATTTTAATGTTTATAATATTCATGTTCTATATGCATTGGGTTTATACTTTTTGTCCCTTGGGTTTCGTATTCCTTTGAGTTTATAATAGCAATCTTTTCGGTTGATTGATCTAAGGGTTCATATTCCTAGGGTTTAATATTATTCAACAATGGTCAACAATAAACACCATGTTCAACCATGATCAACCACGGTCCAACATCACATTGTCACAATAGTTGTCTGAATATGAAAATAAACCTTGCTCAACCATGTTTATTTTAGTATTTTTAATATTTATCTACAAGATTTTATACCTTGGGTTTATAATATTACTCCCTTGTGTTTAATATTATTGTCTTAGGTTCAAAATCCCTGAGGGTTTTAGTATTAATCCCTTTGGTTTTATAATATCAATCCCTTGGGTTTATTATTCTCTTAGGTTTATAATCACGGAAAACCATTTCCAATCATAACCAACCATGACCAACCATGGTTGAATGTCACACTGTGACAAGGATTGTCTCATGATGAAAATTAACGATGTTTATTTTAGTTTTTGTAATATTTATATTAGGGTTTACCAATGTTGTCTTTATAATATTAGTACCTTGGTTTTAATATTATTCCCTTGGGTTCATAATCCCTTGGGGTTTTAGTGTTAATCCCTTCAGTTTATAGTATCAATGCATTGGGTTTATAATATTAATCATTTTCAACCATGTTCAAACATAACCAACCATGTTCAACCATGCCCAAACAAGTCTGGATATGGAAATCAACCATGGTCAACCATGGTCTAATGTTGCGTTCTAACAAATATTTTCTCAATATGAAAAGCAATCATGGTCAACCATGGTTAACCATAGTCCAATGTTCAATTATGACAAGGATTGTGTCTATATGGAAATCAACCATGGTCAACCATGTTTATTTTAGGGTTTATAATATTGATGTTATGGTTTATATCCCTTGGGTTTATAATTGTTATCCCTTAGGTTTATTATTCCCTTGGTTTTATAATATAAATATCTTGGGTTTATTGATCATGGTCAACCATGTTTTATAGAATCAAACATAGTCAACCATGGTCAACTATGGACAACCATGGTCAATCTTGGATTTTTAGTACTAACCCCAATGGTTTCTTCTGCCTTTGGATCAAACATGGTGAATGATAGTCAACAATGGTCAAGCATGCTCAAATGTTTCTTTGTGACAAAGATTGTCTCCATATGAAATTCAAACATGGCCGACCACAATTAACAATGATCCAACCCCACATTGTGACAAGATAATATTACATTATTAATTATATTATTCCAAAATTCAATTATTATTATTATATAATTAATTAATATTCCATATATGATATTTACCATATTCAATTACTTAAATATTTATTGTTTAATATAATTAACTATTTACATTATTTATTCATTTTTTAGTAAGTTTAAAATAAAATAATATATTAAATATGACATAAAATATCAATAATAATAAAATAAAATATAACTTATAATAATAAAAAAATATTTATATTTTTTTCTTAAAAACAAAGTAAACTTTTTTAAAAAAATAAGTAATATTATTTACTTGTTAAAAATTGGTAATAAATTATTATATGTTATTATATATTTTATGATGGTTTTTTGGTCATAGATAGAAATGACACTGTGGGTAATCAACACATTTACTAAGACATTACCAAAACACGATTATTGTATTAAGGTATTATTGTATAATATTATCATAATAATAGATAAAATATTATTACAATAATAAAATATTCTAATATTATATTTATAGATATTTTATTATTATAATTAACATTATAAAAAAACTATAATATAATAATAATATTATTATTGACCAAATTGGTATGAGATTGAAAATAATGGTTCTCGCCCTCTACTCCCATCTAGAAATTTTCATTCTCTATGAGTGATCTCCTCCTTCGACTCTCAGGTCCTCCCACTCCTGGGGCTTTCATCCTTCACCTGTTTCGTGATGGATCAAGTGGAGCCTCCTCCTGAGGGTGCTTCAATCCCTATCCCAGCTATAGGAACTTTAGCTCAGCAGGGAGAAAATGTGGAAGCCTTCACATCACTACTCTCATTCTTGGGACCATCTCCTTCCAGACCATCCATATCAAAGTTTTTTAAGGAGATTGATGAAATGCCTAAAATAATCCTTCCTCCTGCTCTTCCTCTCTGCGTGACTCTATCTCTCTCCGAGTGAGGTTTGGTGGGATAGTTCACTGGCCTCTTGCCCTCTCCCTGTTCAGTCCTTAAATGGGTAGAAAGAAATTGGGCCTCATCTATGATGGGAAAATCTCCATCAGATTCTACAGAAGAGGATACTTCACCTTCCACTTTGAAGCGAAAGAGGACAAAGGCTTAATCTTCCGAAATGAGCCATATCTCATGCATTCAAGAGGGCTTTATCTCAACAGATGGACTCCACACTTTGATCGAGAGCTGGATGTGCCAAATGCAATTCCAGTATGGGTGACACTTCCTCATCTTCCTCTTCATTGCTGGTGATATGAATCTATTAAAGAAACAGGGAATGTTGTGGGGAAATATATAGACAAAAGTGAGCCAAAGGAAAACATCCATGCCTGTGTAAGAATACTTGTTGAAGTAGATATGGGGATAGGACTTCTGGAAGCAGTAAAGATCAAAGTGGATAACTGGGTTCACATCTAACAGCTAAAGTACGAAAAAATAACATTCAAATGTATGGTATGTCATGAATATGGTTATTTTACAAATAGAAATACTAAAAATGGGGAAATGGAAGAAATAAAAAACCAGGGACCAAAATGTGAGGAGGTCATGAAGAAAAGTCAACAACCAAACTAAAAACCTCTTTTGTTTCTCATCCTCTCCCCTAGATCCTTCCCCATCTACCCCCCCCCCCATCATCCCTCCCAGACATCTCCAATTCAAGACCCCTCCCACTCAGCTCCCTCCCTTCATCTCTATCCCTCTCCTATCGACTATTGGTCTCTTTCCTTAGCGTGCAAACCATCACCTCACTCCCCTCCCCTCCTTACCCCCTCCCCCTGCCCCACACCTCTCCCTCCCTCCCTTCCCCAGCCGCCCCCCCCCCCCCCCCCCCTTTAACCCACACCTTCCTCTACTATCCCCTACCAAATCCCTCTCCCCTCCTACTTTGATCACATAATCACTTGCACCCTTTCCAAAGAGCTCCTCTC
Organism: Pinus taeda; assembly: GCA_000404065.3. Taxonomy (NCBI): domain Eukaryota; kingdom Viridiplantae; phylum Streptophyta; class Pinopsida; order Pinales; family Pinaceae; genus Pinus; species Pinus taeda. The sequence goes on from APFE030959406.1 coordinate 9,066, forward strand.
CTCTCACAATCACCTTAAAAAGCTAGACAGAAAAAATAACAGAGAAATAAGAGATGAAGAAACAAAAGAAATGACTCTGGGCACCCAACAACCTATGGACACTTTCCTAGAAAAAAATAAGGAGAAAATCACCCACCCTAACATAGGGAAATGTCCCTCAACCCTTAACATCATGTGGTAATGATTATAGTCTCCTGGAATTGCAGAGGAATGGGAAGTATGTCAAAAATGAAGGCAATGAAAGATATCATAATTTCAAAGAAACCTAATATCTTTATTCTCTAGGAGACAAAGAAAAATGAGAAGGAAATGGAAAAAATGATACAAAAAACCAAAAATTATCAAGGAACCTCAATCCCAGTGACTAGAGCCTCAGGAGGAATATGCACACTATGGAAAACTGAAAATTGGTAGCTCATTCAGTAAAAAAAGAGTTGCATTGGATGAAAATGGAAATGGAAAACAAGAAAATAAAAGATAAGTATTTCATTATAAATATTTATGCCCCAAATCATTACAAGGGTAAGGAAGTCTATTGGTCCACCCTAAATAATCATCCTATGTGGGAAAAAAATAGAGGCATAATCATAGGAGGAGATCTCAATTTGGTATTGAGCGCCGACGAAAAGTTTGGGGGGGAAATAAAATGCTAACCCTTATATGGAAATGTTAGAATCTATTATTTAAGCATGCAAATTAATGGACATGCCTCCTAGAAATGGAAAGTACACATGGAGTAAAAAAAGAATTGGGAAAAATAACATCCAAGAAAGATTGGATAGATTCCTAATACAAGAAAAAGTTGCCGATGAGTTCAGTGAGATAAAATCTAAAATCATCCACAATATTGCATGAGATCACAAACTAGTGACTATCACCCTTGGGTAGTTACATAATCTTGGCCCAATTCATTTCAGATACAGCACCACCTGGAACGACAGAGAAGTCAAAAGAATAATAACTAAAGTGTGGACAATACCAATTAATGGCTCACCTAGCTATGTTTGGGAAACTAAACTAAAATCCTTGAGGAGAGAGCTAAAACATTGGGCAAGGATCAACAACATAGAAACGCGAAAAAGAAAGTTAGAAATAATATAAAAGATAGATAGAATCTAAATGGAAAAGGAGCAACAAGAGGAAACACGGGAGAGCATATGGCAGGAAAAACAAGCATATTGAGAGATGTATAGAAAAAATAGAAAGGAAGAATAGGAGTGGCAGATAAAATCACGAAATGTATGGCTCAAAGCAAGAAACAAGAACACAACCTTCTTTCATAATACAACTAGGATAAGAAGAAACCAAAATAAAATAGACAACATAAAATATAATGGAGGAAAATTAGTGAGAGGACAAGAGGAAATAAATACAGACGCTTATAGATACTATAAAAATATATTATCATCCCCAACATCAAATAATGAGTATGAAGAATACCTTCATCATATACCCAGGAAAATCAGTGAAGCGGAAAACAATGAGCTCACAAGAACAGTTGAAGAAAATGAAGTAATCGATGTTGTTTGGGATTTGCATCCGGATAAGGATGCTATCCTAGATGGGTTCACTATTTCCTTTTATAAAAACAACTGAACAATTATTATAAAATATTTGATAAGAATGATAAGAAATGTTTTTGGGAAATTCAAGATTGGAGGATTCACAAACTGTTCCTTCTTCGCTCTTGTTCCAAGAGAGTCAAATGCTAACTCCTTTAGCAAATTTAGGCTTATTTATTTGTGTAACTCCCCTTACAAAATCACAAAAAAAAATCCTGGTAAACATAATCAAAGTATTGCTTCCATAAATAATACCAGAAAACCAAGGGGGATTTGTCTGTAAAAGGGAAATTCTGGACAAAATTATAATAGTGCAGGAAACTTTGCACTCTAGCCTAATGAAAAAAGAAAAAGGAATGATTGTAAACCTGGATATGGCTAATTCTTTTGATAGTTTCAACCTTGGTTTTCTCATCGTTCTCCTAGAAAGATCTGGTTTCTCCAAAATGGAAATAGATATAGTAAAACCCTCCTATTGTGGGTGCTTGGATTGCTCCATTGGTCAATTGAAGACAAAGTGAATATTTTCAAAGATCAAGGGGGATACATGAAGGTTTCCCTCTCTCTCATTTCTTATGCATTATAATGGCGAACTCCCTAAGAACAAGTCTTGAGAAATTCAAACAAGAGAGGAATATCACATGGCTCTCAATCTCTCCCGAAGTGAAAAGTATAAACCACTTCCTATTTTCATATAACACTTTGATTATGGGAGGGACCTCTTGTATAATGGAAAGAATAATAAAAAAGGTACTAAATGGTTTTATGGAAGCCTCCTGGGGGATTTTAAAAAATCATTAATGAAAAATATATGGATGGAACACTTCATCTCGCACCCTCCAAAAAATATCAGAAACTTTGGAAATTCCATTTCAAGAGAAGTGGAGCCACTTCCAATATCTTGGACTCCTCATCTGAAAAGAAAATTTGAATACCAGCATTTGGAATAAGTACATTGAGAAAATGAAACAAAAAGCGCAGAATTTGGGCATGATCTCGCTCAATATGGAAGGAAGGGTGGTATTAATAAAGTCCCTACTCACAGCTCTCCCAATCTATTAGTATGCTACTATTCTAGCTCTGGAAAGTATACACAAACAAATTGAGCTTGTAGTCAGGGGATTCATATGGAAAGGGATTAAAGTGGAGACAAAGAAGCACAACCTTGTGAAATGGGATGAAGTAACTCAACCCTATGAGAAAGGTGGGTTGAATAAGACTACTAGAAAAAATGAACTTGGTTCTAGGAGCATAAATAACATGGACACTGATAACAGGAGAGAGCAGATGGTGGAAGAAATTCCTAGAAGTGAAATACATGAACCGCAATAGAAACCTCTTATTGATAAAAGGTTATTCAATTAGGCCTTACTCCCAGATATGGAATCTGATAAAAGAAACCATTTTCCTCATTAAAGAAAATTCTTATAACATACCTGATAATGGTAAATCCATAAAAACATGGAAGCACAAAATAATGGCAAATCAGTGCATAGCTTGCAATGAAAATCTATAAGATCTAAGAAGATGGATGAAAACAAAAGGAATCTGTGCAGTGGATGATATATCTCTTCGGAGAGAGGGAGAATGGGGGGATTGGAGGATCCTCATCCTCACTTATGGCCTTGTCCCTCAATGGAAGTACTTATGGCCTTGTCCCTTAGTGGAAGTCCCTAATATCATATCTTAAGGGGGTTGCTACTCTTAGTATAGATGCAAAAGACTCCCTTCGTTGCTATCCTGATGGAGGATACTTTTCATTCAAATCAGGATATGCCACTTTACACAAGCAAGAAAATCGAGATTGGAGATTCTGGAGGGCAGCATGGAAAATTGAACCACTACAAAAAATCCACGTATTCATGTGGACACTGCTCAAAGGAAAAATATTGACCACTGGTAATCATAAAAATAAAGGATATGAAGGTCCATCATGATGTGCTATGTGTCATGGAAGTGAAGAAAATATCCAACATCTTTTCGTGTAATGCCGCTTTTCCAAGGACTGCTAGAAAGGGCTTGTTAGTCCCTTGGAGGTTAGCATCCAACATTCGCTACCTTATCATGAGCTTCTATCAACTTAGAGAAAAAGATATACATATTCCTTAAAAAACAAAGAAACACTAAAAAGATATTGGCTAAGTTTTCCTTCATTTATGTGTTGGGAAATTCGATAGCAAGAAATCAAAGGATATTTAAAGACTGCACTCCAAATCTCAAAATAGTCCTGGCAAAAATTTGGAGCATGTCATTTGAGTTCATCAACTTTAAAGAAGTAAAAGAAATATATATCCAAAATCTGCAGCGTGAGGAAAGAGTCTGGGCTGAATTCATGACAAGAAAGCACCAAAAACTACACATCAGCAAATCTCCTAATAATATGTAGAAATGGAAAATGAGAATGAAACAAGAGAAGTTCAAAACATGGACAAAAAATTTAAATAGGCCTTGCTTACTATTTGATGGTGTTTCAAAGTCTAATACAACTAAGGCTAGAGTAGAAGGTGTCATTTTTTTACCCAGGAGGCAAAAATACTATTACTTTGAATGGGGATTAGGAGAACTATCCAATAACAAAGCAGAAGCTTATGGCCTCCTGTTGGGAACGAAAATCCTACAGTAGCGCACTATGAAGAATCTGGTCATAATGGTGGACTCTTCAATAATAATGCATCCGATTGTGGAAAGAAGAAGCCCCAAGAATAAGGCCCTGAGAAAAATAACAAAAAGGGTGGGAGAAACTTGTTGTTTCTAGGTGAAGTCACCTTCAAGGATATTCTTAGTGAAAATAATTGTACCACTCACATGGAAAATCTTGTTATCAACCATCCTACGGGAGAGTCTAGAATTGATAATGTGATTTCTCACAAACCTATTTCATAGGAACTCCCTCCAAAATGTTCATAGAATAGCAACCAAAGAGGGAACTTCAAGTTAGGAAACAGTTACATTGGCTTGATTGAGCAGATATCTAAAGATCATGAAATCAAAGGAAATCCCCAAGAATAGCCACGACAGTCACTCTATGGCTGAAAAGCATCTAGCAGCTTCTCATGCTTCCCATGAAATGCATGTATTCTCTTCTCTTTAGAGGCAAGTTGTGCAACTATATACCCTCTCCCTAATTTCATCTTATCCTACCTTTGTCACCTTCGCTCTCCCTCTCCTTCCCCTCGTTCTTAGTAGTAACCCTCTCTTTTCAAATAGTCGTAGAAGCACCCCTTTGGGGACTAAGTTGATCTTCTCTGATCTCTCCTTACATCATTACTTCATGCAGCTCTAGTGGGTATTCCCCTGTTCCATTAGCCTCCGCACTGTTGTAGGCTTCTCGTAGCTATGGAGGAATCCTCAATCTTTTAGCCTTCATGCAACTCTGGTTCCCTCAACTCTTATTGCCCCCACCTTCATGCATCTTCTGTAGCCCCCAACATTGTGCAACTCCTATTGCCCCCCAGTTTCTTTTTCTTCTGTGCAGCTCTTGCTACTTCTACTTTCGGTGCACATTCTCCCTTCCAACATGTGGGTCTTCACGGGACTGTCTAGTAACTGCTTTCATATCTTCTCCTTGTTTCCTATATTCCCATCTTTGAACTATTGGACTGGCCACCCTCTCACCCTAGGAAATATGGATTAGAATCTGCTTGCAAATGTACCAAAGTGTGAAAACCGCGTAGTTTGTCAAGCTAACAAATTCATGATTGAACAGGTTAGAGAAAATGTCAAAGACTACAAATTTGAAGCAAAATTTGAGAATTCCTTCCTAAAGAGACAAATAGAAGAACAATATAAATAAATGTCTCTGTTAAAACACAAATGAGGCCATTTGGAGGAAACTATCAATTATCTAAAGAACTTACTGATTACTTAGATCAGAGAAAACTCCAATGTTCAAAGTAGCAAGAATTGGCCTCAAGAACCCCTAGTCAACAAAAAGTAATTGTAAATGCCTCACTCATTTTAGTACTATTAAGTTTTTCTGCTACTAGCTCTTTATGTTCTATAGATGCCTATGTTGTTGAATTAGTATGTAAGTATTTATAAGGATAGTGCATATTGTAACCTCAGAAACACAAGGGGAAGAGCTCGGAAGAAAATGTCGGTTCGTCCTCTGTTTCTCTTCTAGGATGCCCTCACCCATTTGGCTTGATGTAATGGGAGCTTGTCCCCCTACCTTTCTTTTCTGGAATAGAAAACTAGTAACCAACTTTGTTAAAAAAAATTAACTATATTATTATATTATTATAATAATATAATAGTTAGATATTATTATTATAAAATTGTTATAAGATATTATTATTATTATTATTATATTAAATAATAATCATAAATATATAAATATATAAGCATATGGTTGTTATTATTTATATAGTTATTAATAATCATAAATAGTTAGTTTAAAAAAATGCACATAATAATTATTAACGTGGTTGATATAAGTGTAACGGCATATATGAACCACATTGGAAAATGTGGTTTTATATATGATTCATATACGCCTATCGGCGTATATCAACCACATTGGTAAATGTGGTTGTGCTAGTATAATATCAAACTCAGAAGTATATGAACAACATTCGAAAATGTGGTTCTATATATGATTTATATACACATATCGGTGTATATCAACCACATAGGTAAATGTGATTGTGCTAGTATAATATCAAACACGGAAGTATATGAATGACATTCCAAAATATGGTTGTATATATGATTCATATATGCTTATTAGTGTATATCAACCACATTACCACATTGGTAAATGTGACTGTGCTAGTATAATATCAAACTCGGAAGTATATGAACAACATTCCAAAATTTGGTTGTAGATATGATTCACATATGCCTATCGGTGTATATCAACCACATTAGTAAATGTGGTTTTGTTAGTACAATATCAAACTCGGAATTGATGTTTTTGATATATCATTGGAAGGAGTTAACTCGACAAAAAGAAATCGATAAAAATACTTACGGACTCCATTATCCTTTCCAGAAGCTATTCATCAATGACAAAAATAAGTTGATTCATCAATAACAAAAATAAATCGATGAAATTGATAGAGATACTTACAGACTCTATTATCCTTTCCAAAAATGATTCATCAATATCCTTTCCAAAAACGATTCATCAATGCAAATCCATCAGCATAGTATTATAAATAATCATATTGATATTGATGTTAACTGTATTTATGTTACAACTCCATTTAACCAACTAGAATACTCAATCATATCTACTAGATTGACATGTGCATATTACTATAAGTAATCATATTGATATTGATTTGATATTGATGTTAAATATATTTATGTTGCACCTCCATGCAACCAACAAGAATTCTGAACCATATCTGTCAGGAAAATAACGTATAACAGCTTTCATATTGGCATACAAGACATTACCAGGCCCAAAAACTTAGATTGCATTTACCTGTCAACTAAAATTGTAACACAACTTTCATATTTGCATACAACATATTACCATGCCCAAACTTTCAAATTTTGTTTCCTTGTCAACTAAAATTTTGCTCACTCAATTTTCATACATGTTATTTTACAAGTTATTTATACGATTGACTGCAAAACATTTTTTATTATATTCAAAAGCATGTCTGCTCCCCATCGAAAGGGCTCTTCTCTCAACCTCCTAATATAAAGCACTCAAACCTCTTCTTATTGAATTTTGAGTTTCAGTAAAAGGAAGAAAGATTATTAAGAAATAAAAACTAAGACGAATATACCCCCTTATTTGGTTGGTTGCAAATACTAATTTTCAATGCTAATTCGTGTCTTGTCTACCACCTTTCCTCGCCGGTACTGGAGCTTGGTCTGAGCTCTACGCCTTGCTGCCACCTTTCATCATTCCCTCCTACTTCATTGTTTGCTGCATGTAAAATTGTGATGCCACCTCAGCCCCTTGTTTGTATAATCCCCTATGTCCTTACATCCTTACTGCCACCTGTCATTTTCTTTTCCTAGCTCTCGTCCCCTAGTCCTTTCCTTGGGATTTCTCTCTATCTGTCTGACCGCCTTTACTCATCATAACTACTACTCCTATTGTACCCTTTCTATACTACAATTTCCACTCGTAATATCTTATCGGCCTCTTGTCTCGACTCCCCATGCTCCCTCCAATTCCTTTCTTAATGGGGCCTCGAATCTCTCTTCTGCCCCTTCAAGTGACCCTACACTGCCCTACCCTGTCAGCTGCCTGCTCTGTCATTTGGTACACCCTTGTCCTTTCTCACACGTATTCTATCTGTTAGCACCTGCTGTGATCTTTCCCCGCATCTGCCACTTACTAACATTTCCTGGTCATTCTCCTCAGAATTGCTATTGCCACCCTTATCGATGCCAAGAAGTTTTTGCAATTGTTGTCTCTCCTCCAGGAGCAGGAGCTCCATTCCTCCACTGTCTATCAACTTTCCCCTGTTCTGACTTCCCTAGTTCGCTAACCAGTCTATTGGTTGATTGCCTAAGCATCTTACATGGGTGGCGATCAAATAGTCTACTCTAGTAATTAGTTTCCTTATTTCACTGATTAGCCATGTTGTTCGCCAACTCCTACTTATTTTTTCCACTGGTTTTTTCTGTTGCAGCTGCTTTACCATATCCACCACTAGTTTTGAGTCTCCTTCAATTTGGAGGCTCAGAAACTTTTTCTGAATTGCAATTTCAAGGTCACGCTTCAGCTCATGGGGTTCCGCTTTGTTATTGGTTGCCTCCCCACAGTCCATCGAGAAAATTCTCAAAGATTTTACTCTGTCATTCCTAAAGACCCCCTTGATTCCTACTTCGCCTGGGTTGTTTTTTGCCGCCCTTTTGAAATTTAATTTTGCAAATCCTTGTGGTGGATGCCTGTATTGTTTGCTTTCTTCAACTTCTCTGAATTGGTCCTTGCTTCGGTAGCTATCTATCATGCTTTAGCTTAATTCTAGCTGCTGCAAAATCTTCACCTCTATTTGTATAACCTTCTAGTCCTCTTCCTTCCATTGTTCCGTTAGAATTGTTTCTCTCATGTTCTTGATTGTTTGTTTCCATATTTCTGCTGGGGTTTGCTTCTCTTCTTCGAAGATCACATTGTTTCGTTCCTTGCAGGTGTTCCACAACAGGAACCCAGTGGACAACATCCATTCACGATTTAATACTGGGTTTTGGTAAGGTTTTCTCAAATAGTTTTCCAAGGTGGTTTTGATATTTTGGAAATTTCTGTAGTGGCGCTCAAACATCTGATAATGACTGCTCCACAGGGTGTTGCTGACAGTGCATCTGTTCATAAGGTGTTCCATCGTCTCCTCCTGTTCATTGTAGAGTGCACATCATGAGGGTCCTTAACATGGTATTCTTTGTAATTGATCTCAGGTAAGTGCCCTGCCATGATACAGGATCCATAAAAAGAAAGTAACTTTCAGCCAATGTTTTATTTTCCATAAGTTTTTCCATTTCTTTGTCTCCATCTATTGATTTTGTTTTTCTTTTAACTAATACCCTTCTACTATAGAAAAGGTTCCTTGTATTTGGGTTCCTCAGTTTAGGATATCTTGCCCTATTTTTACTGCCATTTTTCGGGATGCCATTTCTTTGTGGTAATCGTCCCATATTTTAGTGTTGGGGGTTGCTACCCAATCCTCCTTCCACTTCCAATTGCGCCAATATTCCCCTATTCTTGGTTTCCAAAATTTTCCGAGCACATCCCCCCTGCCTGAGAGGTGAATGCCTGGATGACTTGAAGGGCTTCCTTATGGAGAAGCATTTCTCGTTGTTGCCAGGATTCCTCCCAGAACTTAGCTTTGTCCCCCGCTGTTATCTCCCAAAAACTCTATTCTCTTATCAACTCTTTATTACTCCTCACCAAATTCCATATTGCGGGCCCTTTTTCCTCTATCTAACTTCTCATCCTATCTTCTAGTTTCTCAGCAGCCTCATATTTCTTCTCCTAGATTTTCTTCCATAAGTCTTGGCCACCTTATGTCCACCTCCACCAGATTTTCGCCCCCATCACTTGGTTGAGTATGTAGAGGTCTTGCAAGCCTAAGCCTCCATATTTGGTTGGCTTGCTTAGCGAATCCCAAGAGAGTAGAGCCCATTTTCTGGTTTTACTGGTTCCCTGTCATAAAAATTTCTTGAACACGGCTACTAGTTTTTGGCTAATGGATTTGGGGACAGCTTGGCTAGATATCTGATAAATTGGGATGGATTGTATTACTACTTTTAGAAGAATTATCCGACTGGTAGTGTTCAAAGACTGGAATGTCCAATTGTCTATATTTTTCCTTATCTTATTTATTAGAGGTCCCCAGTTAGCAACCCTGTATTGGTGCTCATTAAGCATAATGCCCAGATACTTCACTGGGAAAATTCCAATTCTCAATGCCATTATTCGAGCCAGAAATCTTTGGGTTGCTACCTGTGTATTAAAGAAAGATATTTCTGGTTTCTCTTTATTGATCTTGGTCTCGGATGCTTGGGTGAACTTAGAGAGGATTTTTAAGATGTATTGGGCTTCCTTAAGTGAGGCCTAGCCATAAAGAATTATGTCATCCACAAATTGCTGATGTGTTATGGGGGAGGTCATTCCCACAAATTCTTATTCCTTTTAGTTGTTCCCTTGCTAATCGTGCTTTCACCAGCCTTCCCAATCCTTTTGCAGCTAGGATGAATAGAAACAGGGACAGGGGATGTCTCTGTCTAAGCCCTCTTGAAGGGTTAAACACTTTGGATGGGGTTCCATTCAACATCATTGACATCACTGGTGTGCTCACGATTGACAAGATCCATTTCACCCATCTCTCATCAAATCTGTGAGCTTTGAGAATGCCTTCTAGGTATGCCCAACTAAGGCGATCATATGCCTTTGCCAGATCTAATTTAATTAAAATGCTTTTATTTCAAGAGTTTTTCAGAGAGTGGATTACCTCTTAGGCAGCTACAATTCCATCTATTATTTGCCTTCCTTTTACAAAACCAGTTTGTTCCTCTGCAATGAGGTCAGGCAGAATTGGCTTAAGTCTATTCACTATAATTGTAGCTAATATTTTGTACACTACATTACATAGAGATATTGGTTTGAATCCCTAAGGTTCATCTGAGTTTCCAGTGTTTGGAATCAATGCCAGGAAGGTGGCATTAAGGCCCAGATGCATACACTTTGTACACCTTGATTCCTCCACTAGGTCCACCAGGTCATTACTCATAAAAATCCAGGTGGCGTGATAAAATTCAATGGTAAATCCATCAGGTCCCGGGGCCTTATTCTTCACCATTCTGTTAACCACTTCCTCCACTTCTTCTTCGGTGATTACCCTGAGTAGAGCTAGATTTTGTTCTCTGGTTACTTTTTTAGGCATATGTTGACATACTCTCGCGATTTCCTCCTCCCTGCTAATGTTTGGTTCTGTTAGGATCCCTTTGAAACAGTCCACCAGAAGCTTCTCCATTTCTTCCTGTTGCAGCACTCTGTTTCCTTGAATACCTTTTAGTGAAAAGATTCTATTATGTTTTCTGTGGTTCAGCATTGCTTTATGAAAGAATTTGGATTTCTTCTCCCCTTCTTTCAACCATTGGACTTGTGACTTTTGTTTCCACGGAATTTCTTCTTTCTTTCCTCTTTCCTCTAATTGATTAATTATCCTTCCTTCCTCCTTGGCCAACTCTTCACTTCTTCCTCCTTCAATGATTTGTTGTTGAATTCCTTCCATTCTGGACTGTAGTTTCCCTCTCTCTTTTTGAATGTTGCCAAATTCCTCTCTATTCCATTTCTTTATTTTTCCCTTTATGCCTTTGAGTCTAATTTGGAACGTGTGCATTTTGTTTCTATCTTCTGCTTCCATCTTGCTTTCTTGCCACCAGTTTTTTACTTTGGCTAAGAATTCTAGATCTTTTAGTCAAAAGGACTTAAAATGAAATGGTCTCTTTTTATTCTGATTGTTCACAGCTATTTCCAATTTAATTGGCCAGTGGTCTAACCCTATAGAAGGGAGGATGGAGGCTTCATAGAAGATGTCCATGCCTATTATATGTTCAGATACTAAGAGTCTATCTAATCTTGATGCTATTTGTTTATTCCCACCTCTTCTATTGTTCTAGGTGAATTTCCCATTTATTGTTGGTATGTCTACCATACTTAAGTCTATTTGTACATCTTTGAATCTTTCTATCTCCCGGTCTTCCTTCCTTATTCCTCCTTTCTTCTCCTCTTTAGAGGTTGTCATATTGAAGTCTCCTACAATAATCCACCTTTTCTCTTGGTGCATATTCTTTAGTTTTTGCAAATGATTGAGGAATAGGCCTCTATATACCGGGGTGTGCGGCTAGTAGACTGCTAACACTACAACCCATTCACTTTTCCCAATGAGTTTGAATCTGTCGGTCAAGATTCTGGGCATTCCTGTCCACTAGTCTGATAGGACTTTTGCTAGGTTCCAAATTATTGCTCTCCCTTCCGCACTTCCTTTAGCATCTATGGTTACTTGCTCATATCTCAAAGTTATTTTATTGAGTATTTCCTCCATCTTCTGACTTGAAATTTTCGTTTCTTGAATAAGCATGATCTGTGGTTTATCTTTCCTCAATATTTCCACTAAATGTCTCTGCTTCCCTTTGTTGTTCAAGCCTCTAATATTCCAGGATGTCAAAATCATTGAGGGGTTTGATTTAGGTTTTGAAACACCACTGAAATCGGAACCACTCTCCCTGTGTTCACTAGCATTTTTCCCATTAGTTGTATGGAGTCTTTAAGATTTTTCCTTGCTCTTTTTTTTTTCCCGCCCTTGACTTGTCCTTGTTGATCTGTTCTGTTGTCCCTTTTGGTTCTCTTGGTGTTCTTTAGGCACTACTTTACCTTTTTCCTGTTTAGCTATATACTGCTAGAAGGTTTCCACATACAACCTCTTCTGGTCTTCCGGGATAAATCGCTCGTCCAAGTTTCTCATTCATTTAATAATTTTCGCAGAAATTATTCTTCTTTACTAAGATCATCCCTGGTTATCTCCATTTCTGTCTCCATCTGTTCTTCTTGTTCTACCTGTTCTTTGCCTTTTTCTGTGACATCACTTGGGTCTTTCCTCTTTGCGTGGGATCTTTCACTGCTGGAGCTGTTGTCTGACTCCTTATTTTCCTGATTTTCCATGGTTTAATCCTCATCTTCCCCCTCTTCCTGTAGTATTTCAAAGCTATTTGATTTCCCTGGGTTTATTTTTTGTTCCTTCTTGTCTTCTTTGGAGTTTTCTTTGGTTATTTTCCTTCTACTTTTTACCTCTTGGAATCCTTCCTGGTCTGCTGGCCTTCTCTTTTGTTGCTTACTTTTCCTCTCTTCTTCTTCCATTGTAATAGGACATTCCTTAACCAGGTGTCCATATTCATGGCATCTGCAGCATCTAAATGGTATATGCTCATAGTCTAGGTTTTGCTGCCAAACTTCTTCATGATACTCTAGTTCCATGGAATCTAGGATTGGGTAAAAAATATTTTTTTTAAATATTTACCAATTATTTAATTTTTATAACTAACTAAATTATAAACTACTTTGATGAATTATGGTCATCTTACAAATTATTTTTCAAGTTAGCTATCAATAAAGACAACGATTGTTATGGTACTTGTTTTGGTTTATAAGATCAGATATTTAATGTGTTAACTTAAACTTACGTTGTTAAATTAAATTAATTAATACATTAAATATTAATAACTAAATGCAAATATAAATATAAATGGAATGAATTAAGCTAACTTAAACATATACTTGTAAATAATAAAGTGGTTTAGATATTAAATTATTTTAACTAAAAATAATTTAATATTTAATACTGATACGAATCTACTTTTTCTAAGGGTTATAGCTAATTTGGATGATTGTTAAAGGCTAAATTATGAACTACTCCTCCAGTTGTTGTTATACTTTTCACTTCTCCATGATTATGACCATATTTTTGTTTGTAGTTAATAATTATACCTGGTTTTAATGACAATAAGCTTATTTGTACCTAATAATTATACCTCTTTTTAATGATCATTTTTTGTTTGTAGCTAACAATTATACTCCATTTTAACTACTTTTCTTTCAATAATTGGCTTCAAAATATTTAGGAGAAATGACGCTCCCAAGAAAATATAAAAGACATGTATAATATAAATTGATTTAGGTGACATCCCTTTTTGCTTAGTTTAAGTTAAATATTTTGATGTCATAATGTGTTAAAAAAATACAGTGAACAATAATAAATTGTAAAATAAATTAAAACTAAATAATAACAAAAATCAACGATATATATTAATATTAATTAATGTAAATTCAATATACAATAATAAATCTATATTCCTACCTATATAGATTATCAATTCGTTTACAAATTTGGAATACTATTTTTTAATATTATTTAATCAATAAAATAATATTAATATATATATATATATATATATAATCTTTCATAAATATAAATAATTAATTTTATTTAATGGATAAAAATTCTTAACTTTACGCTTCATAAATGAAAACTTTTTATTAGCCAAAGTTGGTTCTATGTTACTTCCTTTATTAAATGTAACATAGAAGCACTTAGGCTTAAAAAATGAAATGACATCGATGTTGGAAAAATCCGATGCTCTATATAATATCTGGACGACCTTTTGTGTCGGACATGTCTATTCTATTATAAATAGAATTACAAACTCTGGGAAAAATGGTGTTAGGCTCTTAGAACACTGTTAATTTTTCCAAAATCAGGGTCGTGAGGAGTTAAATAGGTTTATTAATTGATTTAATTGTTTCCTAATGTTATTTATGTTATTTTTTAAACAGGGAAGTAAATATTTAGAAGTGTATAGTGTGGATTCGAAAGGTGATTGTATAGGTTTGTTGTGTTTGGTGAATAGTTTTTTTTGGAGTTTATATTTATGACAATGTATAGTCTCTATACATGTAAATTTCTAATGATTACATTTATGAAAATGCATAGACTCTATACACGCAAATTACACCGTGCACAATTTAATAATCGTAAGATCATATTTATGTTGTCAAATATTTCTCAGCATAATATTTAGAAAAATCTCATATTTTTATTTAAAAATAAAGAAAATTGCTAATAATTTATTGTGAAAATATTGTTTTTACAACTATATAATTATTTTTTAGAAATATATAATGCAATGCATTAAGGGTTGATCCTTTGAAAAAAATCGAACCTTCCCATGTTCACATTATAAACCAAAATAATTTATGATCTAATTATTTTGAATTTTTTTAGAAAATTATTTGTTTTTTGAAATTATTTTAATTTTATTTTTTGTTGTTGTTGATTTCCGTAATTTATATTGAGATTCTCATAATTTTTTTGTCAAAAATTAAATAATAAATTTATGATACATTCTAATCTAGTTGAAATAAATTTAATATGCATAATAGTTGTTATCATATTTATCAAAGAAAATGTGAAATTAAAAAATTGCACTTTAATCGATTGAAATTTACTATAGCTATATTGCTATCTAGCTCTCTTATCGGCTCATGTTTTTGGTTTTATCGTTGACTCTATTCACAAACAATAATTATGTGAAATCACACTATTATTATGAGTATTCTTAATTCTTTTAATCATGTGATTTTCTTTTCATGAATTTACTATGGTAAAACTTGTGATTATTATGATAAATAAGAATTAGATTTAGACTTAGACTTAGACTTAAAAAAGGGAACATTGATTTTGGAGCAAGAATATTTAAAAAATAAAAAATAAAATGATAAACTAATAGCTTTAACTAAATATCCTTATATATAAGTGTTAATGGTAACGCATTATAAATATTAAAGTTATGTATTTAAGGTATATAAATGCTAATGTGAAATTATTATACAAATTATATTTAGGTGTTAAAGTATAGAGATATAACTATTATAATATTACAAGTATAATAATGAATATTATAAATAACATGCTAGAATTGTTTAGTAATGTAATACTAAAAACAAGGTTATAATTTTTATTAACTTTAAAAGGAAAATGACAAATATATATTATTAATACTTATAATTATTATAATATTAATATTTTGATTAGGCTTAGGCTTAAGAAATATATAATGCATTTGGTAATGTATTGATTGTGCATTAGTTTCCTCTTTGAAAAAAAAAAAATACAATTTCTAATGATACATAATAAAAAACAAAATTAATTTTTTTAATTATTTTAATTTTATTTTTAATAGATTTCATTGGTTGAAATAGCTTTGGTCTTTTTCTAGTATCCGACAAAGTTACCGATTTGCAAGTATGACATATGTAGGGCAACAATACCCGTAAATCACACTTCAAATTAACATCACTAGTCGAATATAAACATTGGAATTTCCAATAAACTTCTAATTAAAAAAAGTGAATTGATGACACATCTCCAATGATGGTTTCGGGATAAAGTGAAATGGTTTTAATTACCTTCTAATCTACCCTAAATAAATTTGATATGCATATTAATAAGTGTTATCATCTTTATAAAAGAAAATGTCAAATTAAAAAATTACACTTTAATCAATTTAATTTATTATGTCCATCCATCATGATCATGTTTATTTAGTTCTATTACTCTTATTGTTTCCAATTTTTATTCTAGACTCTATTCACAAACATTAATTATGTGAATTCCAATTTTATTCTAGACTGTATTGACAAACATTAATTATGTGAAATGACATGATTATTATTATAAGTATTCTTAATTTTCTTAATCATGTGATTTTCTTTCCACTAATTTAAGTAAACAAGCATTAGACTAAGACTTAAAATAGAACACTCATTTTAGAGTAATAAAAAAAAAAAAATCATTTAAAAAAAATCACAAACTAATAGCTTTAACTAAATTATATATATAAGTGTCATGGCTAAAGCATTATAAATATTAAAGTTATGTATGTAAAGTATATAAATACTAAAGTAAAACCATTATACCTATTTTATTGATGTAATTAAAGTACTAGAAATATAATTACCATAATATTACAACTATTAATAACGTATTATATAATGAGAATATTATACACAATGTATTAATAACGTATTATATAATGAGAATATTATACACAATGTGTTAGAATTGTTTAGTAGTGTAATACTAAAAACAATATTCTATTTTTTTATTAATTTTAAAGGAAATGTCATATATACCACATTAACATTATAATTATTATAATATTAACAATGTGATTATTATTATAGGATAGGAAGCATTAGATTTAGACTTAAAAGAGAGAATATTGATTTTGGAGTAGGGGAAAAAATCAACTAATAATTTTAATTCAAAAAAGTATTGCATTTTGAGTTGACTTTCAATTAGTTAGATAGCTGAACAAAAATTAAGTTTAAGTTTCACAAAATTAACATTAGACTATTTGATTTGGTTTTTGTTTATTTTTAATTAAAATTATTTATTTGCATTTATATTAGTCAATAGCAATAAAATTTTATTGTGTCATTATTGTACTTTGCATTAACATATTTAACTATCAATACATTCGATGAAAATAGTCAAACATTTCAAATTTGTAATTCTAAAAAGATAACGTGTAATGTCAATTAGCAATAGTTAATACCAAACTGGGAATTGATATTTAAAACATATCATATGGTACCCTAAAATAATTTAACTGTACTCATGCTATAGAGATATTTATAAACTCAATTACCCTTTTATGGGAAGTTCTTGTCATGTCCTTTCCATGCAACAAACTAATCCATCAAGAAAGTAATGTATCAAAAGTTTGATATTGACATACAACACATTACCTTGATGAAATTTGTAATGTATCACAACTTTCACATGGGCATACAACACATTACAAGAATCAAAATTTAAAATTTCGTTTACCTATCAACTTTGTAATGTATCACAACCCTCCCAGAAAAGATGGGGCATTGGGGTATTATGGATCCTCGAAAACTTGTTCTGGCCTTGCTATGTAAATCATTATGGAAAGCTGTATTAGGAAATAGTATATAGACTAATGCTATCAGAATAAAATATCAAAGAGATATAGAACAGTCGGTGAAGGAGCGCGCTGTTAAGGCGCTCCATATGCAAAGGTCACCGGTTCTAGTCTCGCCGATACCAAAAAATCCAGCATGGTTTCCGCTGGTGCGGCTCAGGCCGGGTGCGATCCCCGGGTGACTTTCACGGCTTAGATTCCCCTGAGTCGTGGCCTCTCAGCCATAGGGTAAGAGTGATTTTCAGGATTCACCCACTTATCAACAAAAAAAAAATGTTATCAGAATAAAATACTTAGGGAACAGAGAATTTTCCTTTTGGTTCAAGTATAGATCTTCTGGGTCTGCTCGAGGATCTGCTATATGGAGGAGTTTTCAGAAGATTAAATAGTTATCTTTTAAAAACCTTGTATGGAATTTACAATCTGGGAATAGAATTCTTATTGGTCTTGATCCTTTTATGGGAGGAGAAGACGTTTCGCCTATTCCTCATCATCTTTTACATATTCTCCATCAAAAAGGTATTTTTTACTGGGCTCAAGTTATTCATCAATGGCAGGGTGCTATTCCAAGCTAGGAATCTGCTAATGCCTTGGGCCTTAATGGTCTATACATATCTCAATGGAATATGATTATCTGGAAAATGAAGAGCAGTGGTATCTACATAGCTGAAGAAGATGATGACATTGTCTGGAGGGGTAGAGGTGGTAAGAATAATGTTCTTGTTAAAGATATATATCTCTCCATAATAAAGGAACAACACACTCATGCTAATAACATTTTTTCATTTTCATTCTGGAAGTCTGGGTGCCCTAACAAGATTATCTTATTTTCATGGCTAGTGTATCACAAAAAAATTCTCACCTGGGACAACCTACAAAAGAGAAAGTGGCACAACCTTACTATTTGCTCTATCTACCTATCTGAGACGAAGGACAATCTGCACATCCTTCTAAACTGCTATCACTCGCAGGTTATTTGGAAGAAGCTGGCCTCATATATTGCGTTCAATTACATCGTTCATTCATCCATTACAGATGCTTTCGAATGGTGGAGTAATCAGGAAATGATATGGATCCCTATCCCTCTTATTGTGTTCTAGTACATTTGTAAATAGAGGAATAAGGTCATTTTTCAAGACTATAAGGAGTATTTCAAGAACGTATATGATCATATCATCTCTATATATCTCACTATACTTCCCTGCATTCCCCAACAAGTAAAGGAAATATCAAATGCTACATCCCCTTCCCAGTTGTTATATCCGAGGGCTCATTTTGATGGAGCAGCGAAAAACAATATATGTGTGTGTGGAGTTTACATATATATTATGTAGAATGAGCACTATGCAATATATTAGAATGGGGGTGCAGGGAAGCTGAAGCCATGGCATTATATGGACTTCTATTTTTCTGCTCTTTCCTGAATATTAGAACCCTTTGGATCTACGGAGACTCAAAAATCAGTATTGATCATGTTATCGGCAAACACTCCATAAATAATGTCAATCTAGCAGGATGGATGTATAGAATCTCCTCTATCTGGAAAACAAGAAAGGACTTCTCCATCGTCCATGTCAACCGCTCCCAGAATATGATCGCTAATGAATTATCAAAGAAAGGCTTGCTCTCTCAGTGCACAATATGGAATCTGAGCATCACAGTGGGGTCCGTCACGCATCAAATTCAACATTCCTCAATGCCGGGTATATAAGAAATATCAATATGTCCAGGTATGTCTCATGAACTTGACTATCAATCATCTGTAATATGCTCAAGTATCTCTGTTGTTTCTATATCACTGAATGTAAGTATATCCTTTTTCTGCTATCAATATATGTTTTCCTGTATATGCAGTCATGTTTTCATCTATTATGTGACAGAAACAATTATGGTTTTTATTTCCCTATAACATACTAATATGTACCAAAAATATATATAATATATACAACTTTTTTTCATACTAAAGAAAAAAAACTACTTTCATATTGGCATATACCACATTACAATGCTCGAAGTTTCAAATTTCATTTACCTATAACCTAAAATTTTGCTGAGAATTACTGGATTTTCATACATGTTATTTTATAGGTTATTTATATTATTAATTACCAAATATTTTTTATTATATTCAAAATTATGTCTCATCCCCATCTAAAGGGTTATTCTAAGTTATATATATTATTGACTACCAAACATTTTTTAATTATATTCGAAATTATGTATGATCCCCATCTAACGGGTTATTTTGTCAACCTCTAGTTATAAAGCACTCGAAAATGAAAACGTCCCTTCTATTTTATTTTGTCCCGTCCTATTTTATCTCAGAGTTGAGTAAAGGAAGAAGGATTATTAAGTAATCAAAACTGAAATGAAAAGAGTAAAAAATGAAAACGTCCCTTCTATTTTATTTTGTCCCGTCCTATTTTATCTCGGAGTTGAGTAAAGGAAGAAGGATTATTAAGTAGTCAAAACTCAAATGAAAAGAGTATACTGATGTGTGGTTTGACAGTATGCTATTTAGGTAAGTCTGAGAGACTATAGTTCATAGTATATCGATTTGTAGGGAGTTGGATGTATTTTTGATGTTTCCATAAATTAGGACTCGCAATTACCTATTCACCATATAATTAAAAAAATAAAAATTACTGTTTAATCAAAACTGAAACAATCCCCCTCTTATTTATTCTCTTATTTATTTGACCTTGTCTTATTAGTCCCTGCCCTCCGGGCTGGCAGGGACTATAGTAATCAGTTTTTGTCGGTGGCTATTAGTCTGACACGAAAACCAAGAATTTATTTGAACTTAGACCAAAGTTTCTTCGCATGCCATACAATATTTTATATTTTCTTTACCTTTTAACCAATCAGAGTCATTTTCATCTTATTTGGCCTCCAAACGAGGTTTGGAGGCTCAAAAGTTAGGAAAAAACTGGAAACAATGGCCTAATTAAAGCAATTCGAACGGTTGATCAAGTAATGCTATGTTAGCATTAGCATTAATCCATAAACATTTAATGTTAAGAAAATGTATCGCTTATGAGGTATTTTGTTTGATGGTTCGCAGCTGTTGGCAGCTGTTCTTCATGAAGTGATGTACGTGTCTTCATGAAGTGCTGTACGTGTCTGCAGGTGCTGGCTCCTATGGGCGTCCTCCGTTCCTTCTTATATCACCCCGCAACTTCATTTCTTGTCTTGGCGGCGAATGCACAGGAGATCGGCCTCCCCACAGCATCGACTCAGTTTTCCTCTTCTGGGCGGCGAATGCACAGGAATGCACAGGAGATCGGCGTCCAGGTAAGAGATCGGCGTCCAGGTAAATGAGCTTGCTGTATAGTTCAAACTGCATGATTCTGAATTTCTGGGGGCCGAAGAGATTTCTGTGGGCTGAGGATTCAGCCGTGCGACTGTGTTCGCTTCAAAGTCTCCGGACTGAAATTTTTGCGCAGCTGTACATCGCAATAATTTTAGCGTTCTTTATGAATAGTGAAACATTAGATTTTTAATTGAACCAAATATGTACGACCATTTTATTATTTCAACAATAAAAATAACGAGCCATTTTAATACAGATAGACTTAGTATTTGCCGTAATAATGACTAATGCTATTTCTGGATTCAAGGTTCAAGATAGTTAATTATATGTCCTAAGTTTCTGGTTGAGAAATCTTAAGATTTTTAGGTTAGAAAAGAACATTTAAAATATAATGAACTTGGCGTTAATTAGTAAAATATATCGCTAAATCTCTGTTGCAGAAGATGTACTTACTGTAGTCGCTGCTAAGGTGCCACTGTCATATGCTTCAAATATCTGTAAATCGTCCACAAAAATCGCGCCTATGCCTCCAGCGTCCTGGACTGTGTTCTCTCCCTCCTAAAATCATCTGCTGCGACGGTATTCTCTGCAATAATCTCACACATTTATTGATTTCACGGTTCACAAATTCTAATCACCAACGAGCAAAAAAATGTGTTCAACAAAATGCACCAGCTTCGTTTCTTTCTTTTGATATTCATGCATCAACACTACATTAGAATGGCTTTTCTAAGATGGTAAGGTGCCAAAAAGAATGATAGCTTGTCACCTGTTGCTGCTGTGCATGTTTAGTTGTTTTAAAGGCTAAAGCCGAAGCAGCCGTGGAAGCAGGGGGGCATTTCCACTGTCTTTGATTTCGCTGTGGGAATGAAGACAGCGGAGATTTACATCAGAAAATAAAAATAATCACATGTAGTTCACACCATCAGAAATCAATTTGCAAACGCAAACGAATCTCTAGGTAACAAATTTCAAATGCTGTACACTATTGAGCTTGCCTTCTGGAATAAGCTCCCTATGTCGTGACTCCAATCTCCCAAATTTCTGATATGCACGCTCAGATATTCATCTCCCGGCGAAGATGTCAAAGAAAACGGATGCCTGCCGAAGAATTAAACTGTTAAGAGCCACGTTTATCAGAATTTAAAGCTCGAATTCAACATCTGGCCGGAGATATTTAAGAATCAAAGTTGTCACCACAACGATATTTTCCAGATAATAATGCTATTTGTTTACCATTCGAATGGAGAAATTTCTGGACATTGAATGTAAATGTACATTCCACTTTTGTAATGGAATCCCCGTGGCTTAGTCATGTGAAGGGCAAGCACATTGCCAGGATAAGTCGTTGCCTGAAATATCAACGTCATGAACCAGTCAGAGCTTGTAATTCATGATGGAAAGGGAAATAACTTGCGAAAGCTTAAAGCTGTCTTCATACCTTCAATACCTTTACTCTGTATCGGCTTGCTCTTTAAGCACGTAATGTTCGTTTGCATCCGTAGAGGATCACGGGAACGGCGACTAAGCGTTCTGGCAGCCTGCATGGGCATTTGAATGCATATTGACCAAGTGTCGTGCTTTGAGGGTTGTGGCTTTGCCAGGTGTCATCGGAGCGTGGAGTAGCAAGATGACCCTTTCTTGCATGGAGTCGCGCCCTTCTGGATCCGGTGGTCAATAATACATGAATGCAACATTCATATAGATTTGTCGCGCCCTTCTGGATCCGGTGGTCAATAATACATGAATGCAACATTCATATAAAAATCTATAGAAGGCGGAGATTTACATCAGAAAATAAAAATAATCACATGTAGTTCACAGCATCAGAAATCAATTTGCAAACGCAAACGAATCTCTAGGTAACAAATTTCAAATGCTGTACACTATTGAGCTTGCCTTCTGGAATAAGCTCCCTATGTCGTGACTCCAATCTCCCAAATTTCTAATATGCACGCTCAGATATTCATCTCCCGGCGAAGATGTCAAAGAAAACGGATGCCTGCCGAAGAATTAAACTGTTAAGAGCCACGTTTATCAGAATTTAAAGCTCGAATTCAACATCTGGCCGGAGATATTTAAGAATCAAAGTTGTCACCACAACGATATTTTCCAGATAATAATGCTATTTGTTTACCATTCGAATGGAGAAATTTCTGGACATTGAATGTAAATGTACATTCCACTTTTGTAATGGAATCCCCGTGGCTTAGTCATGTGAAGGGCAAGCACATTGCCAGGATAAGTCGTTGCCTGAAATATCAACGTCATGAACCAGTCAGAGCTTGTAATTCATGATGGAAAGGGAAATAACTTGCGAAAGCTTAAAGCTGTCTTCATACCTTCAATACCTTTACTCTGTATCGGCTTTCTCTTAAAGCACGTAATGTTCGTTCGCATCCGTAGAGGATCACGGGAACGGCGAGGTACATCCACGTCTGCAAATTTATTTTCGACAGTATAAGGTTTCAGTAAGCAACAAATTAAAATAATGTTCGTCATTGAGAATCGGGAAGCATCAAGATTATGAAATTTAAAGAAACCTGACAGAAATTTAGAATTCAGTACCCATTTCTGGATCCAATCGTGCGCAAGGAAGAGAAATATCGAGTGACAGTGGGTTTGCCGCATCATGTACCACTGTATAACAGCTTCAATGCATGTAACAGTGGATTTGCTTCTCCAATATCACTGTACTTACGGCACAAAATAAAAGCAACTCACAGTGGTTTTGCCGCATCATGTACCACTGTGTAACAGCTTCAATGCATGTTGTTCACAAAAGACTTCCAGATCTACGACAATTCGAACAGGCGTCCCGACGGAGGAAGCAGCAACCGCCACGTTTCGCTCATGCTTTTACGGGCAGATACGCTGCGGGCTGCGGCAGGGACTAGCTGCCCCGCAGCCCTTCTTGTTTTATTTGAATTTTAGTAAAAAGAATAAAGATTACTAAGCACTCAAAACTTAAACGAATCCCCCTCTTATTTCGTCAGAAGTTTCAGTGAGAAAGAAGGATTACGATTACAGATTGAATTCATTTAATACATTTTTAATAAAATGTTTTGCAAAAAAGTCTATTAATTTTTAATACCAAAGCATATTAATATTAATGT
>APFE030959408.1:3964-18206 GCA_000404065.3 Pinus taeda
CCTTATCAATTTACTAGCCTAAAATCTTTATTCCTAATTGGTCAGCTTATCATATTGAAAGATCTACCGAATCTGACCAGAGAGAGTCTTCTCATACCTCGTAGGGCTAGCTACGAGGTGAAATGGTTTGATGTAGCCTTGAGAGTTTGTCTATCTCAGCCTAGGTGAATTCCAAGCGCTAACAGTATGCACCGAGGTGGTATGCATATATATACACATCAATATAGCAGTATTGTTCACCTGCACATTAAGAAATTTTTTGTTTTCGTTATATTCATGTGGTTCTTTAGAAAGTAAAAGAGGTATTTTCAACTTTACTATTTAGTACAAACTACCGAATTCGTGAAGAAAATTAAGACAATGTTTTTGGTTCGTTAATTAAATTTTTACATAAGTGGTGTTGGTTGATTGAGTATATGTACCAATGCACATTTACTGTACCATTTGCATCAATGACCGTGAAACTATTTTTTTGAAAAAATTGACAACAACAGGGTTGCATTGGATCCAATTCCATAATTGGTCCAATTACAATAGATACCAAAGACCCCACACACAACTAAAAACCTATTAAAAAACATTATAAACTCAATATTGAATGTAACCATGAAGCCCTTTTATTTTTTTGAGAATGCACTCAAAATTGTTTGAATGAAATAGGAGAAATATTAAGATGATCAAGGAAATAAATTCACATACTTAAAAAATATTCTCAACGGATTTGTATGTGACTCATAGTGATCTCTCACAAATTTAGACCCTTCAAAGTAATTTGTCCACTCCAAAGTCTTTATTGGTAATCACTTTTGCAACACAAATCTCATTTCTGAATATTTGCAAAAGAATGAAATAAGGATCAGCGTTTCTCTAAAAAAGAAAAATAAAAAAATTCTCGTCTACTTTTTGAGAATGCATACAAAATTATTTGAATTAAACAGAGGAAAGATTAAGACGATGAATAGAATGAAATCATATAGCTGAAATTTTTCCATTGCAAAATTGTATATGACCTATGGTGATTAATTACAAATTCAATTTCCAAAATAATATACCTATTCTAAAGTCTTTGCTCGTAAATTTCTCTTCTACACATCTACCCTCCAAAATTTGGCAAAATAATGAAATAAGGGTTATAATTTTAATTTATAAACACAAATTTATGGAAAAAATAAATAAATAAACAAAAAAAAACTTGCTCTTTTTTTCATGTGTTTTGAGTTATTGATGATAAAGGCACACATTAATTTTTCTTAACTCGGTTTAATGATACACTTTTTCATTACAAATGCACCGATGCTCACTAAATGTTAAAATGCACCATTATAGAATTTAAATGATAAAATGAAAATATAAACCTCCTCAAAATTTTAATTGTGGGGGTTTTTGTTACTAGAGGCAAAAAAAGGAGGCCAAACTCGAGTGCTTTTAATTACATGACACATAGGTGCATTTGTTATATAAATTAACACTAGTGTGCTTGCTATACAAATAAGTGCATTGATACCATTTACAAGCCCTTGGATATTCATTTTGAAATTAGACTTTCTATGCTTAAGAATAAATTCATGTGTTTATGATGGTTTGTCTCAAATGCAAGAAAAAATGTTTTTTATATCAAATATCTAATTCTTCAAATTCAAGCTCATTCCATGTAGTTGCAAGTTCTTCAATTTTTTCCCGATTTTTGTAGTAAGTCCAAATTCTTTCTTCTTCTTCTTCTTCTTATTTCTCTCTTTTTTTATTCATTTATGTGAATGAATTTATGTTATTTATGCATGTCCATTTGAATAATTGTTCATTGAATTTTACAAGTTCATAATTTAGAATCAAGTTCAAATTCACGTGATCTATAAACTACCATGGATATTTCATTGTATAGTTTGTCATAGTCGATCTAATAAAAATACACTGAAATTTGAATTCTATATTGTGGGGGTTAATTTTCCTTGGATTTCTATATGTATTTATTAATGTTTTATGTTTATGCATGGAAAAGATAAAATGTGAAAAATAGAGAACAGTAAAATGCAAATGCACACCAATCACAATAAACACCAAGATATGATATGGGAAACCCTTTTGAGAGAAAAATCAACTGAAAGGTGAGGCTGCTCCACTCTATTTTGTCTCGGTAAAAATACAAGAAGACATTCTCTATGGAGTTATTTGAGACCCCAAACCACCTTTATTTGATTCTTTTTCTATGCACTCTCAACAACTCTGCTCTATTATGGAAAAGAAATGCACTCAAATAGAGTGGGACCCATTTTCCTCCTAATGGCCTAGTTATAACACAACTCGATAGCCAACTAGGGGTTAAGTTTGACTCCTTCAACTCTGGACTAGAGTTACAACTTTGACCCTTCTAGAGTCTTCTTTATAATATCCATGTGACTAACCCCTTTTCCATGAGTTGTAAGGGTTGATGTGCAATCATCTCAAATTATGGTGGTTAATCAAAATATATCAACTTTCGAGAGGCATAACTTCTACATCTGAACTTTGATTGACGTCTTTCTTAAACCATTCAGAAGGTCTATGTGTGTAGAATAGTGTCACGGGTATAACATGTAAGTAACAAAGTTTGACACCCGGAAAACATCATTTAAGGCCTCAAATTGGCCCTAGAAGGTTTTAGGCCCTAATTCTCCCAGCTGGGTTTCACCGCTAAAACTACGCTTGTAAGCTAATTCCTTCAATTTTTCCACTAAAAAAGCATCAAAATGGATGACAAATTATATAATGATTCAGTCCATATCAACATGATATATTCCATCATTGCAAAAATGTTGTAAGCTCTTATTAGGAGAAAGATACTACTAGAAATTATTTAATGAAAATAGAGAGCCACTTTATGCTACCAATTATAGATGCAATCTTCTAGCAACCAGATTGAGTCAATACTATTACACCATGAATTAGATATTTTGTATGACACCATAATTATGAATTGTTTTTTCAGTGAAACAATGTAAATGTATTACTTAATTCGACATCTGTTTTATAAAGTACTTGGTAGCATGTTTATTATTACAAAAAATATTGGTTTGCCTCTATAAATGTTCCATATAATGTTTGAACACAATAAATGCATTGTGTTACTAATATTATCGATGTAATGTTCAATATCTTTAGAGTTAGGATTAGGACAAGGGGAAACCTATCTACCATTTGCCATTACAGCCCACTATGATGTCAAATCAAGAGTTCGTTGTTAAATGAGCACAACTAAGAGAAGAAGTGTACCACACATGGTTGAATCAAACACCTATTCAATTCCCACTACGTCCTAAGTCACCAATTGAAAATCTCTACAACAACACTAGTTCTTCACATACTAGCCAAAATGAAGGAAATGATATGGAGGTTGATACAGATGATTTCCTATGGGATACCCATGCCATGGAGGTAATGTTGCGAGATGCAATATAACAAAATGTACTAGTGGATGATGCAGTTGATATTGCTGACACCTTTTTCAAGAGCTTTAAATTTTCTTCCACCACCCCTCCCTTTGAAAATGGGATGTCAAATCCAACCCAACTAGGGACAACAATGTTATCATACGACTTGAAAATAATGCATGGTATGTCAGAGGAGTGTTTCTCGACACTTTTAAGGTAACTAACCATTGGGTCCACTAAGTTTTTAAGGAACCTTATCACATAATAAACATTGAAATTGGTTGATTGTATGCATGCTTGATCGTGATGTACATTTGTATTTCCCACTAATTGCAACTTAGTCGAAGATAAGGTACTTCCATTGATCATTTCCTGCCCAAGAGTTGT
Organism: Pinus taeda; assembly: GCA_000404065.3. Classification (NCBI taxonomy): domain Eukaryota; kingdom Viridiplantae; phylum Streptophyta; class Pinopsida; order Pinales; family Pinaceae; genus Pinus; species Pinus taeda. Next base: position 7,756 of record APFE030959408.1, read on the forward strand.
GTAGAGGCAAAGAAAAAGCTAAAAAGGTTGGGTGTTGAGTACATATCATACCATGCATGTCTTAAGGTTTATATTTTATACATGAATGGATATGGGGACAAAGAGATATGTCCAAAATGTGGGAATGGCAGATACTAAAAAAAATCAAATAAATAAATAAATAACTATGGGAAGGCACATAGTCCTCCTTGTAATATATTAAGACACATGCCCATAATTCCAAGGATTCAAAGGCTCTTTCACTGCAAAGAATTAGCCATGTCACAAGGGTGGCATGCCTCGCATAGAAGTAAGTCAGGAATTATTTGAATCCCAACAGATTCAATGGCCATGAAACATATAAGGGATATATGGCCCGATAAATTCAAATATGAAATACAAAGCCTTTAATTAAGCTTAGCAAGGGACGGAGTTAACCCGTATTACCTCCAAAACACTAACTATTATGTTTGACTAGTAGTAGTGATCAATAATAATACCCCCCCATGGTTGTTCATGAAGAATGAATATCTTATGTTGTCTCTTATAGTCCTTGGTAGGGAACGATGAATAGAATGGATGTTTACCTCCAATTGATTAATGAATTTAAGCAATTATGGGAACAGATACACATATATGATGCATTAAGACCCATCCTAATAGAGAGGTATTTTATGTTGTATGGCATACATGGATATAGCACACATGATTATCTAGCACTAGGAATCTGTTATGGTAAGCATGTTCATTGATATGTTTATATCTATAATATCATTTGTCGCACTTAATTCGATATAACTATCATTTTTTACATTAACTGGCTCTGTATACAACAACATTGTAGGTATTGTAACAAATTTGTATTGCATATGTAAATGTTACAGACCTTCTGTAAAGGCTAGGTGGTACAATCACCGATAAAAGTTGGTGTACAACTGATCTAGGGCATTTCTCCTAGAAATACACCCATATAGAAGACTTACATATGATTACAATGACAAACCAAAGAGAACTTGGAGAGATAAAAAATGACACCAATAGATTGCATTATAGCATATCACATAAAGATGGAGAAGGAAGTTGTAGAATTCTTAGATTTAAATGGCGAACCTGTGTTCAAGGATCCATACTTTTTTGACACGCATGTTGAGAAAATGCCCATTGGGATGAAAAGGAAATTCGTATTTTATGAGCTTCCATATTGAGAGCATCTTGAGATTTCCCAGTTGCTAGATCCCATGCATATATTTAAAAATGTTTCATCTTCTTTATGGAGACACATATCATTAATAAAAGTGGAATATTGCCTATTATGAAATATCTTATTGCTTCAGGTACTAGAAAAGGGAATAACCAAGAAAAGAAAGGAGAGGAGAGGTTGGCCCCACTTGGTGTTTTAAAGAAGGTGATGTCCCATGGATTTTGAAGAAAGATGATCTTTCAATGGAAAATGATATTATATAGGTGTTAAGGCACCTTATGTATATGGGTCCGCTCTATGACATTGCTTCACAGTAGAAGGACTTTTATCGAGGTTGAAATCACATGACCATCTGAATTTCCCAAGGGCATGTGTGTCAAATACATGATTATTTTTTATAGTGTAGGTTAAAATATATTATGCACTCATAATTTTATGGCAATTAACTCTATTGTCTATGTCTATTTTGTAGTGTCGTTGACCTTTTCTTGTGCATAGTTATGTGAACCATGAATTTCCCTGGGATATATGATGTATCATATTAAAATTATCTACATTAGTACGTTGGATCACATTAAAGGACATTCATATGGGTAGCATTCCACAATGGCATCAAGAGATATTTGTGACTGTTTGTATGTTTGAGAAGGAATTGGCCACAAGTTTTATGGACTTGCACATCCATCTTCTAATTCACCTACCATCAAGTTTTATGGAATTGAATTAGCCTTCCTTCTACTCACTCTCCAACACTGGAAAATCCTCTGGAACTCTTTAATACTACTCCCTCAATCTATGGTGTTCTCCTTCACTAGCTCAAACTCACTTCCTTGCGGAATATTTATGACTAGATAGCTCGATCTTCCAAGGAACTCGCCCCCCTCTTATGTCATTGTATGTCCCTCTCCATCTTATTGACGTGCTCTTATAATCTCTCGTTGGAGCTTTAATTACCATGATTAGATCCTCATCAATAACTAAGATCATCTTATACTCGATCCATGTGAGTCTTTAGATCATTCTCGATCATCCTTAATTAATTCCCAATAATTAATCAAATTTCCTAACTTAGACATAGGAAAATTTTAAATGATGTCTAATTAATTTAATTAAGGTGTTTCGCAAGCTTACCTTGTGAAACCTTTTCTAGGTTTTGGAGATCTTGTGTTCCTTAGTCTCTAAGACGCAAATCAAGACTAGAACACATGTTCGATGCTACTAAAATCTAACACTCCCTCTTAGCGAGGAAGGTGTTCTCACTCCACTCCAACATCTCTACTTCTCTGTATTTGGACCATGCTGATGGTGTATGACATCTACAACAACTTGTCACTATCCACCAACCCACTGCACATACTCTTATTCATCTACTAACCCTATAGTTGAACCACTATGCATTTACGTTGTTGTTGAAACTGTATTGTGCCATCTTGCACTGCTGCCAACACTGCATATCTTGCATCTAATCTCATGTTGTTGTTCTTGTTGTTGTTGTTGCAACTACTACAACTAAGAACTAATCTATTGTCCCTGCAACTAGATTATGCATCTGTCTCTTGAGTTCTCTCACTGTAACTAGCTCTAATCTATATACTAAGTATCTGATTGTGCCCAACTATCTTTGTGCCCCTCTAATGTCTGATTGTAACCAGTTCTGCATTATCTCTCAAGATTTGATTGTGCTTGTTGACATCTCGATCCCCCTGCTACTAAATATTGTGGGCCCCTGGTGGAATAATATGAGAGGGGGTGGGTGGGGGGGGGGGGGGGTGGGGGTGTGGGGGTGAGGGGCTGAATTAGTATTAGCAAATCAATAACCTTTTTACAATTCCATACTTAGATTTATATACACTACTTCAGTTAAGGCAACCCGCATGTATACGCAACTGTGTTTAATGCAACTAGCGTATATCTAGCAAACTTATGATTCAGTTAGTTGATCTTTAATGAGTGCATCAGAACATTATTAACCATATAAACAGGTGCAGTAAAACAGAATAGATCATCACACATAAGAAGCACACATGAACACCATGATATAAGGTGGAAACCCAATGTGGGTGAAAACCACCTGTTGCAATCGTCTCTATCTTCCTTTTAATAAGAAACTTCTTTTTACAATTTTGCACTGGCGCAGACTCATACCAGTACGCAGGCACCCACCTGCAGAAGGCTACAACCTTCTCTCGTTCTACAGCTACTACTGGAAGGTAGCTACAACCCCCTAGCTCTTGTACTAGCCAATATGTTTACTAGTACATAGGCGCCGACCTACAGTAGGCTACTACCTTCTCTTTTCTTCCAGGGACCACGTTTCATTAATTTTCAGATTGGATCCATCAATACAAAACAATTACCACTGCAATACAACCATCAACTATATCTGCATCATTAATCTATGAATCACCCAACAACTGAATCACTGAAACCTTGTTATCAAAACACAGTTACTAGAACACAAAGCAGAACCCAGAACTCTGCAACAGCCACTAGAATGAACAACAACCTGAAATATCAAATCTCATAATGTTTACGCTACTTGGCCATGTCGAACCAGTGTGTATACGCTGTTTCACCAAAGGGAACCCGCATACAGATTTGAAAATAATTACTTATACCTTCGCTACAATTTCCAACTTCAGATATACCCATAACATAAGATATAAAGGATAAGGCATGCGTCAGTATTCAGATCTATTCATGATCATACCATATAATGATAATGCATTTTAGTCTTCATGATCCCAGTCCATCAACCTTCATCAACCACATAGGTGCACCCTTGGTTCAGATCAAGCAAAGCATCACCAACCCATAACCAACATACTAGATTTCTCACTTCATCAAATATTCATCACTTGTACACTTGCATTTTGGCCTAATGATCTCCTCCTCCTTTTATAGTCTTAGGCCTTACTCAATACCATGGTCCAAAACCACTTAGAACCAATACCTTGGACCAAATATAGGGGTTCAACACGTCAGACAAGATACCTTGGACCAATACCATGGATCACAATACCATGGTCCAAATACCACGGACCAAAACCAAATGTACGCGCATTTCCTTGCATGAAAGTGCATGTATACGCGTACGCGCCTTTCCTTGCATGCAAGTGCATGTATACGCATATGCGCCTTTTGGTCATCGAACCTACGTGTATACGCGGCTGGGTCAAGGGGAACCTGCATATATATCTTTTTCCTTCATTCTGAGAGCCTGAACTGTGATCTGTCATCTAAGTGAGTTGTCATCAAGGATAACACTTGTGTCATACTTGTATCATAGTGCCAACACCCTGTAGCCAAGGTAATCATCCAAGAGGAAACAAATGTCTAATGTTGTCTTCTTTGGACCTTGCATGATCCTAGAAATCTAAATCTTCATGCTCCTCCTCCATAAGGAGGTAGAGCCACTATTAATGCAAACTCCTCCAACCTAGAGGCTAACTCATCTATTTCTGTCAAAGCTACAGTTTATTGCTCCCCCTTATTTTCTTCCTTTTTCTTGGGACATTGGGTGTTTTAGTCATCAAACTCACCACATTTGAAGCATTTTATCTCCGACAGATCCTTCTTCTTCTTTTCGCCTCCCTTTGAGCTTTGTCCCTTACTGGGACCCTTCTTCACCTTTCCCTTACTCAAAAGTGCTAAATTCTCCTCCTCTTTCTCAACCTTCAACCCCCTGCTACTACTTTTGGTGGTTCCCTAGACAATATTGAGCCTTAGCTCCTCTTGTGTGAAGTCACTCCATAGGCGTTTTCAATTAGGAATTTTTTCTTGTTCAGTGATTCCCTAAACAAATGTTGCCCACTCTTTGGTAAGCCCATTCATAGCCATTTCCACAAGTTTAATGTCCTTTGGTTTTTCTCCTACACTTGCTAGCTTATCTTAGACATTCTGAATTATGGTGGGGTAAGGAGTCATGCCTTCACCCTTCTACATATTTGTGGTCCTCAAATTCTCCTTGACAATCATCTTACAATTCTCAGATGGGTCCTAGTATAGCTTCACAATGGAATCCCACATGTCCTTTGTCATATTCTTATATGCAATATGTAGAATGATATGATCTCGGTCCCTGTCCTAGACCATCCTCTTCACTTTGGCCATATCCTTCTTATACTCATGAAAGTGGATAGGATTTGTTGGTACAACCATGAATGTTTTCAAGAACTCCTTTTGGCGATGCTCATCCAAAAGGAATTACATTCTAACCTTCCAGACACCAAAGTTTGAGGCTCCGTCAAGTATATCCTGATATCTGAGATGTGCTGCAACGATCTCTGTAAAACTTAAATAGTCGGACACTGAAACTAGAAATCTCCTTCTCTTCCCTGTTTGGCCTCCCTTATGTTACTCACACTCCTTGAGGAATGCATAGATATGGCTTTGAATGTCCTTCTATAGTTAATACTCTTCCTTCAATTGCTCACTAAGACTACTCACTCAACCTTCCAGATGTCCTTCTTCGAGAACTAGCACATGACCTGCAATATCTATAAATTGAACTGGCTAGTATGGAAAACTTGCACTGGAAAATTACTTTTCCTGTTACAACCCTCTACAACCGAAAATCTCTGATTTCCTCCTGGAAATTGGAAATCCACTGAGAAATTCTAGAAATTTCTCTTAGTGTGCTTTTCTCGTTCATGTCCCTGCATAGATCTATAATTGAAACCCTTGCTACAAAATAACTACACCCATATTTGCTCTATGAATTGATTGATCTTCTCATTTAAATTATCTATTCGGAAAATCCAGTGCCTGCAAAATTTTGCCACTAAGGCTATTTAAATTTTCCTCCACCTACAACTAGAAATTGAAACCCACTACTTCTGCAATTCGCACTCCTGGCTGGCCTGCACAAATCTAGAGAAATTGTGCCCAAATCTCCCTCTGAAGTTGTACACTTTTTCTCCTTTCTCTTCTAAGGCTCTAATTTGATCAACTCTGCTCTAATACGATGTGAAAATTCCTTGATTACAATTACTAGAAATTTATCTCCTAATTGTTTTGCATTTTATTTGTTATTACGACAAATATTGATAAACCCACAATTGAAATTTTCACAAAAAAATAAAATATGTTGTAGAAAATAAATTGGAAGTTGAACAAATTATGCACGCACACAACAAATTTGACACAATAATTTTTGGACTAATAGTCTCCAAAAAAACCTCAAAAGGAAAATTGATGCAACGAACTAGGGTTTGTTTTAATATTATGCAACAATAGGAATCTGAAAACAATATATGGATGCCCAACTAGAAATCATCTAGCAAATAATCTCACCAAAATAATATAGAGAAAAAATTCTCCCTTTGCAAAATAAATTTTCCTCCCTTTGGCCTGCTCATACTAACTCTCAGTTGCTCACTCTGTTGGCCTGCATAGTTTGTACAACCTCTGGAACTGCTCCAAATTGGGTCGTTTAGCCTCCTCCTTCCATTGGAAAAATTTTCTCTTCCTTCTGAAATGTCTTTCCAACCTCTGGAAACTAATCAAAACCCTTCCTAGCAGTTCACTCAACTTGAATGGCTAACTCGCACCACCTGGATGACTTTCTTTGCAGGATATTTTGGCCTCCCTTCTAGTGACTCTCTAGCACTAGAGAATCCTTTGGAACTCTCTATTGTTGCTCCCTTAATCTATGATGCTTTCCTTCACTGGCTTGAAATCAATTCCTTGTTGAATCTCTGCAGCTATATAGCTCGATCTTCTAAGGAACTTACTCCCCTCTTGTGTCATTATATGTCCCTCTCCATCCCATCGACCTGCTCTTATAATCTATCGTTGGAGTTTCAATGGCCATGATTAGACCCTCATCAATGACTAAGATCATATTAGACTCGATCCATGTGAGTCTCTAGATAATTCTTGATCATCGTTAATTAATTCCCATTAATTAACCAATTACCCTAAGTTAGACTTAGGAAAAATTTAAATGATGGTTAATTAATTTAATTAAGGCATTTCGCAAGCTTATCTCATGAAACCATTTATGGGTTTTGGAGATCTTGCATTCCTCAATCTCTCAGACACAAATCAAGACTAAAGCACATGTTTGATCCTACCAAAATATAACTATGGCAGGATGGAAAGTTGACATGTGGCACTAAGTTGGCAGAATCGAAATATGGACACATGGCAAAGTCGTACATGATGTGGCGTCGATTGTATACTAGGTGGACCAATTAGATATTGCCATGTGGAAGCCTTTGAAAGGCCATAAATTCGGTTGATATTTGCATCTAAATTCATTGGGGTTTAAACCCTCTACCTTGGTGAGGTTAGCCAACAACCTTTACCATCAATTATGAAGAGCCACCTCTAGTTTATATTTAAGTTATCATTATAACTAGATGCCAAACGTAGGAAGGTCGCAGGCTTGACCCCGTGACCTCCTTGTCGACTGTCAAATTTACAAAAAACCACTCAACAAACGTCATGTTGACTACATTTGTTTGGGTTGCGTTATTTTAAATGCTTGATTAGGCCCAAGAACCATTGGACCATGTAAACAACAGGTCACACAAACTGATATATACCAAGTTTAAAAAACCTTTGTCACACCATCATTCAAATGTAAATCCTGTGTGGAATGGACCACAGTTATGTTTGGACCACTGCTATGATTTGTTGCGCTATGATTAAAAAACAATGTGCCACGAGACATGGGTCAAATAGACTGCATATATTATATAGTTTGGATCGTATCATATATTTATAAAAGGGTTGACATCATATTATTGAGAAATCACAATGGCCACATGGGTTTGACCCCAATCCAATTATAACCAACATGTTTTATATTAAAATTATATGATATTGCACCACAGGTTTAGATTTTGTAATTTTATGACAAAGTTGAGCCTTTTAACACAAAGTATAATCCTACAAACATTTTGTGAATATGTCTTTGGAGCTCAGATTTTGCAGTAACCTAAGGATATTTTGTGTCATTTTGGAGGCCATTTTCCTAGTAGCAAGAGCTCTTTTGTGTAGATTTTGGGAGGTAAAATTGCATTGTAATTGATATTGGGAGCATTAATAAAGAAGTTCATTGCCTTGGAGGTAGACGTAGTCCACACTAGATGAACTATGTTATCAACTGGTTGTTGTGCTTCTTTTCTTTCTTCTCTTCTCGATCTTCTACATTTCTTGTTAAGTTCTAGCTTCTTTCAAGTTCTTCATGCATGATAAATGTTAAATGCATTCATGTTTCAAACTTGTTTAATTAATCATGCACACTTGAACATTTTTACAAACCAAGTCACTTTAACGATCCCACATCAGTCAATTTACCACATCAGTGTGATTTTTTTTTTTAATTTATTTATTATTATCATTATTTTTTTTTTTAATTTCATCATTTCATTTTCATTACAACACATAGAAACCACTGCATCATACTGAAAAATTATAACGCATAAATGTGAATCAAAGTGATGTATTTGGTGCACATTGACTTGGTGCACACAAAATATGTACCATACCGTAGTGGTTCCCATTTTAAATAGGATTCACCATGAAGGTGTTCCCTATGTATAAATGGAAGCATTTATAATTGTATCGGTGCAGGTCGAGCAATATGAGTGCACCATGATTTTTATATATTTATTTATTTATTTCGTAAGGATAAATCTAAGATAAAGTTTAAATTTTAAACTGGTGAAAGAAATAGGTAAGTAATAAACAATTTCCCTAGTCTCTTGCTACATGAGGAGGCATGGTTGCCACGTAAAGCAAAAATGGCAATGTACACCATATTTTGAAATTTCTCGAGGATACTATGGGATAAGGTGGCAACATTGTAGAGCATTGTAAACATGATAGTCGTCCAACTAAATTCAACAACAATGCTTTTCATAGTGATTGAAAGCATATAAAGACATGATTTTGATAATGAAATTCAGTTTGCTAATTTTTTTTAAATTTAACCCAGAATGAGTTATATACATGTATATATTAAAACTATATTTTTGATAATATATGATATTAATGCTTTTATGTGTAGATGTTTCGAGGCTTTATTTATTTAGAATGCACCATGGCTTTCTTGTGGTGGCATCTTGGTAAAGTTTATAATGTTAAAAGACATTGTTTTTATTGAATAAAAAAAAATATCTTCATTGTTTGATGTGTTCTTTTATCCGCCCCAATGTGCTCTACTTTTTTGAAGCACAAGAATATTTTTGATAGAAATGCATAATAAAAACAATATTTTTGTATTTTTGTAGATTAATAACTAATATTGATGTGTCCGATTCATGAGTCACTAATGCTTATGTTTAAATGATACACACTCGAGCGTTGGGAAGGAAACGCTTCGAGTGAATTATATAAAAATATGTATTAAAAGATGTATCTCTAGTTTTTATAGGAGTTGTCTATAATGCAACTTTTTGGAAATTCCGGTGACGGAATCCGGTGGAAGAAATGAGGTTAAATCTTGATTTTTAAGCAGTTAAAATGGTTTTTTAACTGCATATTTGGATTCAGCGCCCTGAAAAACCCCTGGGAGCCATTAATTGTGCAGAAACTAGCTATCAAACTTGGGATTTCAATGAATTGCTGCCGGATTTTGACCAGAAAAATCCGCCAGAAAAGCTTTCAAAAAGTCGCGTTATAAACTACTGCGTTTTTATAATAATATCTTATATCAATGTTTCTATGTAAGGATGCCTCGGGGCATTGATTATAGGGAACACACCGAGATGTTTATATGAAGTGCCCTGACAAAGTTATATAAAAATATATCTTCTTAAATATATTTTTTGTGATTCTAAAATAATATATCATATCGGTACCTTTTTGTCCAAATACCCGTGTGTTAGTTATTAGGAATGCACCGAGGTTTGATTGTGGTTGCGCCTTAGTAATGTTTATATTGTTTTAATTTTAAATTTTAAATTTATTATTTTTTAATTAAATAAAAAAACATCTACTATGTTCAATGCCTTGTGATCTTTCGTTTTGTTAAAGCATGAGCATATATAGATAGATATAGGAGTTGTCTATAATGCGACTTTTTGGAGATTCCGGTGACGGAATCCGGCGGAAGAAATGAGGTTAAATCTTGATTTTTAGCAGTTAAAATGGTTTTTTAACTGCATATTTGGATTCAGCGCCCTGGAAAACCCTGGGAGCCATTGATTGTGCAGAAACTAGCTATCAAACTTGGGATTCCAATGAATTGCTGCCGGATTTTGACCGGAAAAATCCGCCGGAAAGGCTTTCAAAAAGTCGCGTTATAGACTACCGCATA
>APFE030959425.1:7525-84375 GCA_000404065.3 Pinus taeda
ATATAACATAGTTCTATAATTATTGAACATAACATATAAAATCATAGATATAGTTCAAAGATAATTCTATAACTATTTATCATAACATCAAGTTATTTCACATAATATATAGAGAGAGAGAGAGAAACATAGCATAGCTCATAACATAACACACTGCAACATAACATAACATAGTGTAACATGTATTGTGCATAACAATAACTATAACATTTAACACATCATAATTATTTAAAACATATCACACACACAAATATATATAAAAGTTCATGTTTCAAGAATCCATCATGGATAGATACATTAAATCCATCATTAAAAATGCATTTGGTCTAGTGAATAAAAGCATTTAGATTGTTTTCTAATTTGTACCATATTGTTTCATTATGTAGTGTGTTGTAAAAGAATCATTCCCTTGATGTGTTTGCACCTATTACATGTCATGTGTCAAATTCAAACATTAAAAACTTAAACTATATTGTAGTATTTGGTTGGAATGAAATTTTATTAGTTTTGTCAATAGGTTTATCTAAATTTTTTACATATATATTTACATATTTATGCACTATGAATTTAAAATGCATTATTTAGAAACCATAAAAAATTTGAAGGTAGATTTGATCACTTCTTTTGATTGTGTTTACATGGAACTCAATACTTTCGCTGATAAATTGTCAAAAAAATAGACTCTAAAGTTTAGGACTTCAAGTTAGATTATTTTAATTGAGTTTAGAAATGGTTTTTTTGTCAACATTTTTTTCTTTAATGAGTTTGTATGTATTAGATGTATTATATGTAATATGTTGTGGCATCCCATATACATACCCCAATTGCACGGCATCGCAGTGCAAGTGATTTTTTTACATGGTCAAGTTCATGATAGATCACGTAGCCCACCAAGAGTTCATGTTCCCCTCATAGATCCTGCCTTTGACACTAGTCAAATTGTCAGAGGCAATGTTTCTGTCTCCATTGATGATTATGCTACATCTAGTGGAGTTTCTTCGCCTATTTCAAGTACACCTCCTGCATTTTTAAATCCTCTTTAAACTTTGTGTTTATGTCTTGAAATTTTCTTTAATTTTTAAATTGTCTTCAACTGATGTGTTTGAATTTAATGTATATGTTCTTTTTCTTCTAGTTTGTTAATTATATATGTGTGTGTGTGTGTGTGTGTGTTAAATTATGTTATGATTTACAGGCCCTCAGCAGGCTGAAGTTGAGGATCTGGGTGCAACATTGATCCTTTCATGGGATGATGTTATAACTCATATCACATTTGAGGATGTTATGACCCATCATACACGGATCATAGCAGAGATATAGAAGATTCCTGCTAATTCACTAACTCACCTTGCATTGTCTTTGATATACCAATCTATTGAGATACCAAAGTACATGGATGGATTGATATTCTAGAATGTGGGGATTGTAAAAAAGGATTATAAAATTAGATTGGAAGGAGTGATGCTGAGATTTATGTGCCTTATGATATTATTGGAATCTCCCACAATAATTAACCTGTGAATTGGGGATTTTTTGGCATGATTCATACCTTATAGCAGTGCATACAACTGTGCTTAGTTATTTGAAGATGTGCCCAAACTTGAGGAATAGGATCGCTACATTTTTCCACTAGGGCTAATTAATGCCCCCCTCTCTTGTCACAACTAGGATTTCTTTTTAAAGCCCTATCAAAAGAAAGGATGTATGAATCCCATAATGTTAACCTTTCTCGATAACTTTCTTTGGAGGGATAATTGCCAGTGTTGTTTCGAAGAGGACAAGGGGAAAGTTGAGGATGAATATTGAATTCATCCATCCATCTTGCTTCATATGAATGAAACAATAGAGGCCTATATAACTTGTGGAATTTGATTCAAATGTGCTTCGCTAATAGGAATTTAGCTCTATGAGCTACTAGTGTTGGATTAGTCTAAAAGTCATGTAATATAGATTTGTTACATGTATGCCAAGGTTTCCAAAACACATACTTGGGAAGTGCCATCCAAAGTATTTTAAAAGGGGCTTTCTTCTAAATGAATTGAGATAATTTTGGTGCTAAGCTTCAAAAAAATGAAGGGGAGATTCACATTCTAAAAAAAGAGGACATGGGGGAGGGATGTCAAGGAAGACCTCAAATTTATAACCAAGATCAATTGTATAATTATATGAGACCCAATCCCTATATTTATTTTTATTTGGATTTGGGTGCACAACTCAATCAACCTAAAATAATTAGAGGAGCAATATTCTTAAGGTGGAAGGAATCAAGCCCAAGTTCCAACCACACTAGGAACCTTGCAAGGCTCAGAATGAGGAAGAGAAAAGTCATTTCAGTTCAATTCATAACCAAGCTCTAAGTGAAAAATAGAAATTCTCCTTGATCCCATTCAACATAAAATATGAACACCTTCAGCTCCCATTTTATCATTTTCCTTGCAATGGAAAAATCCCCATTCTCCCATATTTCTTTTTCATGGGTTGTTGTTTAATATATGATTTTCTTTCCAAACAAGATTACTCTCATTTCTCACTTCTCTAAGAATTTGTTTCATTTTTTCATGAAAGTTCCACAAGCTATCCTTCATGAACTCTTTCAAGTAAAACTTGATCTTCTCTAGCCTTCACTTTCTTCATGTTCATATTTTGTGTGTCACCACCTGCAAGAATTTTACTAGCCTCCCGAATATGTTTAGATTTTCTACCTCATGTAACTTTATGTATGAATTTTACTTTTCAACTTTAGAACCTTGAATAGTTTCTGCCCCATAAACATATGGTCGAACCCCATGCTCATTCTCTATTATCAACTAGCATAGATCCATCTTAACTCTAGATCTACCAAGCACCAAGAGGGATAAAATGTATTTTCACTCTAAAAAATGTTTGCAGCTCAAGCTATTTGAACCTTCTTGTCATTTGATAGATCTAATGTTAAGATCTAGGCTGGCTTAATTATTAATAATTAATAATTATTTATATTTTTATGTAATTTGATTGAGTCAAAATGTTACATAATAGGACAGGACATTACAACATCTCTTCCATACTGGGTTGTAGAGTGCCTCTCGGTGCAATCACTGAATTCCTCTTTAACTCTGAATTTTTCCTAGATGTGGGAAGCAGATCACCTCAATTCTTAGTAGGAATCTAGAATGGCTTAAGTATGAGTATTTCATAGCTGCTTGGAAACAGTTGAATCCTGGAAATTAAGTATGAGTTTTGCAGAGCTGAAATAAAGTCAAAATAATATATATAATCTAGAGCTTGAAAATCGTTGATCAACAAGGCACCCTTGGCCAATTGGGATGTACCTCATCAACCCATATGGTGGAAAAAAATGAACATTCAATATATACATGGCTCAAAAACATACTTATACGTAATCTTCTAGAGGGTGAATAAGGAAAAAACTTTCGAGCACTGTCAAATGCCAATGAAAGATGAGCAAACCAGATAATTGCAATCTCCAAACAATGTGGCACACCAATGAAGCTTTTCTTGAAGGAGAATATAATAATGGTCTTGAGTGAATGTCCAATTACTCTTGGAAAATTGAGACTCCCAATGGATGTGTTTCACCATTCCAAAACGATGACATCCCCAAATGAGGCATTTCATCATTTCAACATGTTTTCTCCCATAGTAATGCCTTATATGGTCATGTGGGAGGGCTTCGAATGTAGCTTTTAAATGCAGATTTTGGCTTTAGTCAATGTGCCAATGTTAAGTGCATACTCAAAAACTTTCTCTGAATCCTCGCAACCACTGCTAGAAAAACAACCACTTCTCTGCTTATTCACATTCTTGTTTTAGGCTAAAGACATGCTATATTTGTAGATAAGGTAGTGTATTCCTAAATTGGCACCTTTCTCAATTTGGGAAATCTAAGACAATGCTCTTAAATTCTACAGGTCTAATAGGTACAGTCTATTTAATGCTTGTTTCAATGGCAGAAGTGAAGACTTTAGTTAATAAGCAAAAAAAATCACCATCAATCATGTCTAACATGGCCTTGTAAAGTCATAAAAAATGCCATCCATGTTTGGTGATTTTCCATTCTTCATGGAGTTAAGGGCTGGAAGAAATCCTTTTTTTTTAAGTCATTATCTAACCTGTTCTCGTTGCTAATAAAATCCTTGTGTGGGATAACCCTACAACAAGCATTCCTAGCGTCCACAGTCCACAATGTGATCCATCAAAGTGCAAGGAGAAAAATAGTCTAAAAAGGAATCTCAAACATACCTTTCACTTTAGTAGGATCCTCATCATAAGATCCATGTGCCCAAAATTCCACTTTCCTCTTTACAAAGTCAAAATAGAACTTAGAACCTTCATCCCCCTCTTGAATCCGTTAACGCTGTGTATGGACCCAAGCATTGCTAGCAATATAATGCTCTCTTATTCAAATTGCCATCTTCAGTTGAGTAGCATCCTTTTGAAGGGTAATATCATGGAGATATTTCTCATGAAAGATATAGCATTTGGTTTCTAAAAGAATGTCTATCTAAAAAGATAAAAGCAAATTTAACTTAGTTAAGAATTGAAACACAATAGTCTAACACTTTTTGTTAAAATTGCGTCTTCTACATTCATCATTAAGTCCAAAATTAGAGTAAAATCATTTAAAGTACCTTGAGCACCACTAACCTCTAATCTCCACTCAATTTATTCGTAGATGATACTCACATTTAAGCTAGGAGGAAAGTTAAATCCTTGTAGATATTTAAGTTGTTGTCCCTACCCAACTCAATTGGTAGGATCAGAATCTGAAAAAGTGACCTTTGCTTCCAGAAACATGGTTGGATGTATGCTACAGAACAACAATGGGTGTGCAAATCATCCTATATGGATGGTAGATGAGGATCCTATAAAAGAAACTGTGG
Source organism: Pinus taeda (assembly GCA_000404065.3). Taxonomy (NCBI): domain Eukaryota; kingdom Viridiplantae; phylum Streptophyta; class Pinopsida; order Pinales; family Pinaceae; genus Pinus; species Pinus taeda. Next base: position 12,409 of record APFE030959425.1, read on the forward strand.
AAAACATTTCAAGACCATCATCTTTAGATGTCCTCCCATGTTCTTCATAGTAGGATGATGGCCACCTCTGCCTTATAGCTCTTGGATGGCACACCATTGATAGCAACCTAAATATTCCTACTACCACTACAACAATTATTGTTGTTAGGCCTATAGAAGAACCATTCATACCAAGGGTAAGTGTAGGTGTTGTGGGTCCATATTTCAGAGGATGTCTATCTGTGGTTGGGCAATCAAAAGCTCCCTAGAGAACTATATGAGAAAGACACAACCTTCCACATCAACAAGAACAAAGTTTACCTTAAATATGGCCATATGGAAATGTTCGTTATCGACAAGAACAAAGTTTACTTGAAGTTACCGTTCCATTTTCAATTCATGCCTCTTTAAAAGAAAGGTATTTATCATCAAGCACACCTCCAATAGATTTCAACATGAGATGGAATGAAGCTGCAACTTTGTTTAAGGAATTATCCTTTTAATGATTTCTTGTTCCAATATGTGGAATTTTTTCACTCTCTAGTGAATCAACAATTCATGACATGTTTTCACAAGAATCAATAGAAGAACTAGACTTTTTCCACTCCATTGTGCTAGATTGTTGGTCCCCTTTATCAAATGAGGTGATGATCACTGGAATTTCTCTAAATTAAAGCTTCTAATGATCCCTTTCGCATAAGATGGTTTCAACATGCTTGGTGAACTTGTATATCCTCCCTCCTCTCTAAAAGTGAGAGGTGGTGATTTCATGAGTGGGATATTTTTCCTGATGGAAGAACACTTGTAGTAAGTCCTGCAGCAATATTTTCATGTAACAGTATAAATATTCAATAAATTGAATTTCTAAAGAAAGAAGTTTAATGTTCATAGTGCACTACAAAAATTATTTTTATGCATTGATAGAGTACTAACTCTGATAATATGGTAGTATAAAGGTATAAATAGCAACATTATTTTGATTCCTATGCGTTGCTAGGTTAATAATCCAGATATTGGAGCATAAGAGGATTTAGTTAAATTATTTCATGTGTCTTTTCTTGAAATATTTTTCATTTTCCATAGCAGGATACTAATTGTGTTAAACAGTGTACTTAACAGAGCATGTGGAACAAGAAATTTTGATCTTTATATGCTTATGTGTATGATTTTAGGAATCAAATGTCAATCTAGATGTTGTTGTTCCTCTTGTGAAGAAACTTTAGGTAAGAAGATCAACATTTTATTCCTTTATATTTTAATGCACAAGCAATATAATAGCAACACTTAAAATTTTATCTCAAATGGGCAGGTGCAAAATACTCATTTTCAAATTTCTCTATTTCTTCATAAAATTCTAGTTATACTTAATAATTGGTTGTTTCCTTGAGAGAGTTGTTTATTTTTTAATTAGTTGCTTATTTCAATATTGCTCTATGTTGATTGTAGGAGGGAACTAAATTTTTTTGGGGAACTACCCAATTGTTTAGGCATCCCGGCTACATGCATGGAGCTGCTACAAGGTTCTTGAATTAAGGTTTATAGAATTTGATCATTTCTAAATGGATAGGTTAACAATGACATTTTTCATAACATTCTATTGATGTTTTTAATTCTTCCTTGACTGAAGGTTTAATCCAAATATGCATGTCTACACATATGCTGCAACTGAGTTCAAGAAAGCTACAAAGGTGTAAATATATTTTTAATGCCTAATTAGGGGTTGGGGTGGCCAATTAAGTATTTTAAGTTGCAAAAAATGTAATATTTTAGCATCTATGCTTAGTAATCTTGTTTCCTAGGTAAAAAGCATTACTTGTTTCATTATCATTAATGAGACTGTTGGAAAACATTAGAAATTAAGATGAATCCATAGCAAATTTTGTTTGATTTATGGCAATTGCATTTTATGCTAAATCGAGTACACTCACGTTGTTGTGGCAATATCAGGTGACAAATGAACTAGGGGGGAGAATTTTGATTTTTGGAATGGAAGAGAGGGTTATCAAACTTTGTTGAATACTGATAAGGAAAAGGAACTTGACCATATGGTGTGTACCTCATCAAACTCTGTTTTTTTCTTCCTTGTCCAATATGTGCTCTGTTGTAAAATCTCAATTTAAAGTTACTGCTAGATTTTCTTGTTTTTAGGTCTCACTATGAATCATGCCAGAACTTTCACCATTTTAGTTATTTCATTTCCTTTGAGAATTCACATGTACTTTTCTTTCATGTTTTTTCTTGTGTAAAACTAGAAGAAAATGTGTAGATAGTGTCAGGGTCCTATATTTTTTTATAGGATCGCTTGATTATAGCTGATCATTATTATGTTTGAGATGTTGTAAATAATATTTCATCTTGCAAATTATTTCCAAAGCGACACCAAGTACTAATATTTGATGATATTTTTTGCATAACAATGTTTGGATCAAATCAAATTGCAGATGTTTTCATCGGAAAGTGTTCAGAAGCAGCTTTCCAAAGGTATATCCTATGCTCAAACCCAACTCCTGGATTGAAAGATAGGGCAGAACAAAGTTTGAACTTTATAAAGTAGATAAAGGCCCAGGAACTATTTCCGCTACATTTTAAATTATATTTTCATCTATCCTTTGCGAAAAATCTTTTCCCCCGTTATGAACATGCCATATAATTTTTAACTCTAGCTGGGACCCACATAACCATCACCCCATTTCAAGATTTCCATTAACCCATTATGCCCATTTTATGTATGTTTCCATAAACTCTAGCCTTAATCCATTAATATTCCAACTCTAGTCTTAACCCATTAATATTCAAACTCTAGCCATATTTTGTATTATTTCATTAATTATACTCCATTTGATACACAAACTCTAGCCACATCCCCATTTCATATTATACATTTAACTCTAGCTGTTTTCCCATATCATTAAACGTGCCCGCATAGTCCTTTGTAATACATTAGGTTGTATTGTATTACAACGTAATACATTATATATCAACCCACTTCACCCAAGGCATAAACTGGGCTCGCAGGCCATGTGTCGCCATATCACAAAGTACCGTAGCTGATAAGTCCCGGTCCACGATAAACCTTGTCCCTCAAAAAATCTCGGTCGCCGATAAGTCCCCCTGCCGATTGTGATAATGCAATCGACGATTGCACCAATTTTAATTCCCTCCCCTAGAAGTTCTTTCTTCTGGTTGAAATTATGATACAATACATGGCCCCCTTTCTAGACCCGTTGGGATTATTAATTGGATTTTGGAAAGCTTTAGGTCTGGGTTTGTGGTTAAGTCCCGCCGTATGTGATATTTCATATGTTGCAATTTATTACATTTCCAGGTTTGGGTATGTGGTAAACACCCCCCGAATGTGATATATTATAAGTTGTATTCTAAAGTGTTTTCAGGTTTGGGTTTATGGTCCCACTCCAGTGTCCTCCCTTCCTAGTTGCGATTGCGATATGGAAAGCCTCTGCCAAATTCAATATATTATAAGTTGTATTCTAAAGGGTTTTCGGGTCCAGGTTTATGGTCCCACTCCAGTGTACTCCCTTTATAGTTGTGATTGTGCTATGGAAATCCCCAACCAGATGTGATATATTAAATAATGGATTTAAAGTATTTTTTAGATCTGTTTATTAGAAAAATCCCATGTTATAATAAGAAACACACCCTTGCTGGGGTTGCGATAAGAAAAAGGGCCATGTGTTTATAAAATCTCCTTATCTCTCAACGGCCCAAATCAAACTTTCCCAAATCAGTGGTAGAGGAAAACTTTGGACCCCACTAAGCTCCATTTCAAATTATTCAAGGGGGGGTTCGAACTCAATGCTGCATGTCATCCTCTCCATATTTCAGACTCCTCCCCTCTCATACGTCATTGTATCACCCCCCCTCCAAAAAGTAGCTTCCTTTGACCTTTCAAACCCAGCTCCACCTCCATTTCATCTCACGATCTCCATGTACAGAGCGTCAACCCTCTGCTCAGAGGACAACGATGACACTTTCATCACTGTTTCAGTAGCTACAGTCATCAAACCAGAATGTAGCGAAAAGAGGAACAACACAGCACATCTGCCAACGTGACAAACAAAATTTGTCATTTAAAGGCCCAGTCACCACCAGAATGCCCAAAAACGGCATCAACACTCAACCGACTAATATTATTTTAAACAGTCTAGTTTATTTTTATACTTTTGTAATAAAATCTTGAATTATGTTTCAAGATATTGTATAGATATTTGTAACAAACCTTGATATTTTTAAATTTAGATACTTTTTAATAAATTTATATACATACTTCACCATTTGAAGTAATACAAGTTTATTTTTACACAAAAGAACATTGTTGTACATTGTTGAAGCATCAATGGATTTACCAGTTATACATAAATCTCTTTCATAGGATTCTTTTGTAAAGTTGTTGGTGAAGTGCCTCTATCATTCTATGTGTTTATATTTCTTTGTTTATCACACATATTTGTTTCTAACTTTGAATTATTCAAAAGCTAATTAAAGGACATAATTTGTTTAAATCTACACTCTGCTCTCGACTTTGAATAATTTCTATGTTTTCTACTAAAATTTAGATATAGAATTCAGGTAAAAATTCTCTATATCTAAAGTGGATATGTTGACGGTGCTTGACCCACCAACATGTCAGGGGATCTTTTCGGTAAGAAGTTCCAACTAGACCTCAGACCGTTTGGTGTAGGAGTCCCAACAGTGGGTCATATAGTATCACCTTGACTACGGTTGCACGCAGAGGTAAGTAAGATGTCCTTGTTGATACCAAGGGTGTGACATGTGCAGAAAGCCAAGGAAGGTGCATGAATGGTCCTAACACATGGAAAGTGGAGTGAGTTCACTTATTGGAAACCTATGTAAACACGCCACTTGGAAGGGAACACACAAGCAAAGATGCATCACAGACTGGAAGGAAGGTGAAACTACAATCCAAAGTGATGGTTAAACCAACAACACATCTCAGTAAGATTCATACATACATATATAGAAAGAGTCTATAGATACATGCATAAGAAAATAGATACATATATCATTAGAGTAAATGAGTTAACTGAAATACAATACAACATATGCATGAAATGTGTTGGCTGTATTATATTAAGAAGTGAAAGTTCCAATCATAAAATACAACCATGGCCAACCACTAGTCTCGATAACGAAACTTTACATTCAATATCACTTGCTCCTCCAAAGAGATGTACTAGCTCTACTCCGTGGAGAAGCCAAGTCTCGTTACAATACTCTCCAAGCTTTCTATAAGATACTCCTAGCAGAAGCTTGGCTAACCAAAAGTCTCTACAATGAGTTATAAGGTACTATAAATACCAAAGGGTGGGGTGACACTGGACATTCCCCTTTGTGACTATTCACCTACCCTCATGAATCTTCAAATACTCTATGACTATTACATTCAAATATCAAGACTTGAACTTCCACTTGACAAGATGTTACATACAATCTCCACATGTACCCATTTGAGATAAAATAGGGTTGAGAAAGCCATGCAAGACATCACTAACGCTCGGATAGTTGTGGTAAGACTAACTCTTCGACATCCTTGTGATGATCGACAGTGCTGAACAGATGCCAATATTGGTTGTCCATGATGGTGTCTGTGTGCTCAATGGTGACATCCTACTGAAAGAGAAATCTTGCCTCCATTGCATCTGGGTACATTGATATGGCTCCTCTATCCAACTCATCAAATAACATGTGCATCATCATCTTGAGTGCAGCTAGACCAGAAACATACTGATGCATAGTGTTCGTGTTGATCTCCAAGTGTGTGCTGGTGACTATGCACATCAACTTGTCGACATACATGTTCAGCTCCAATCGGACTTGGTTGTTGTCTTCTCCTCGGCGAGTGTGTCAATGGGTGGGATTGCATGTGTGCACACAATGACATCCATGCTCCTGAACACCCTTGCATGTGATCGACAACACTGCTCACCCTGTCTGCACCGTGTTAGCTATTGGGATGGGTTTATAATCAATTTCATCAATCTATGCATGTTGCACCTCTTATTGTACATATTCCTGCTACAAATGCTCCTGTTCTTCCTTGAGTTGTTGCTTTGACACCTATAACTCCTTCTCCATTTCTCTCTCTGCCTCTGCGCGATCCTCTTGCTGTGCTGTCACCTCATAGCCTCAATCCCCAAAGCCACTCTCATCACAAGTGGATCTGCTTGGACTTGCAACTTTGATCTGCCTCTACACTGTCAACAACCTTCCTCTTGCAATTGTCGCATGTAGGTTTGCTACCTTCTGTTGTTGCTTGTTGTGATGCCACTGCTATTTAATCTTGATAGCCTTGCCCATGAGCAACTTGATGTCTTCATATATATGCAAGTTCATAGACACTTGATCGATTGCATCCCTAGTTGCGCTCCCAACGATGTCCTTGACTCTACTCTCTTGGAAGCCATTGTACCTGTGTTGCTGAGATTTAGATGAACACCTGTGATACCTGGAGACATAGCAACACTCATAGCTAGTGATTTGTCAGTTGAAAACCAAAACAAACTAGAGGACTGACATGCAACATACTTGGGTAACTGTTTGTGAATATTGCGTAATTTTCATCGGGAGGTTGGGTGACTGACTGCCAAAACTACGGAAGGCATATTCTGGAATGTCAAGAGCCTGATTGACTACTGGAGCTACGCAATGCAAAGTCTAGACTAGCCTGTTGAGGACTGAAACTTCGCAATGCGCAATTTCAGTGAGCAGTGACATGCACACCAGCAAACTGCGTTGCGTAATTTATGGGGCCAGCAAGGCACTTCCTCCAAGAATTGCACAATGCAATCCTGGAGGTCAGTGTTGGGCCAGACTTGGGCCTTCACTTCCAAAAATGTGCAATGCTAGATGGGCGAGGCAAGGTCTGGGCCAAGGCATCCTCGACCCGCTGATGGGTGACTGAAAACATGAGAAGTCTGAATCCATGGTGAAACTGAGCGTAAACAAGAATGAATGGTCATGCATGCAAATACTAAGTGCATGATTCAAAGAAGGAGAAAGCTTGCATGTGTGTGAAGTGGGTCACCGCAATGGCAACCGTTGGTGCAAAAACAGTGTCATGCATATGACAACAGTGAGATGCAAATTAAAACTGAAATGATGCTTATACAAGCTGACATACATCAAAACGATATAGCAATCTATCATTGAAATCAAACAGACAACATTCAAACAAAGCGAAACACAAAAAGTGACAAAAACACAGTGCAAGACATGAAAAGAAAACTTACCTTGAAACAACTAAGATGAAAGTGCTCAAGACTCCTAGATGTGATGTGTGATGTCAGTTATAAGATCAATGTGAGGAATGAGCTCTGCAGCATCCGGTTCATAAGTTTTGACAAGATCGAGGTTATGATGTGCATGCCACAAATCTAGGAAAAAGCAACACTTGGCAAGAGGTTTTTAGAATGCTCTTTGCATGTAACCTCCAACTGCTAAAAATAGATCCCTCATATCTAGGGATGCCTTTGCATGTTTCCTTTTGCTATTTCGGGAAAAGTAGCCCATGCATGCAAATCAATTTTGTTTGGTCTCAGAGGGAACTAGTCAACTTGAAGGCACATGCATCAGTCCGTGAACCTCGGATGAAAATTTTCATAGTTTCTAAGCTGAGCTGGGTTGGCTATCCCTAAGGGATTGTGCAATTTTTGGGGTCAGCAGGTGACTTCTTCCTAGAGTTGCACAATTTATGGGTTGAGCTGGTCTGGTTGTTCCAGAGCGATTGTGCAATTTCTGGGGTCAGCAGGTAGCTGCTTCCCAAAATTGCGTAATTTTTTGGCTGAGCTACAGTGTTGGGCGAGATTGCGCAGTTTTCTCAATGAAGACTGTCTGATTGCATTGCGCAATTTTGAGCCCCACAGGCTACCCAGTAGATTTGGGTAATTTCTGAAGGGAAGGCTATTTCCCCTCTAGAATTGCGCAATTTTCTGAGGGAGTGTCTCAACCAGCAAAAGGTCTAAGTCTGGAATGTCAGCCTACAGGAGGGAGACAAATAAGCTGACATACACAGGTCGGCAAGCCACTAAAACTCAGCTGAAGCATATCCACTTGACAATGAAAGAAATGCTACTAACGATGGTTGGTGGGGAGGCTCCAAAATGAAGCTAAGGAAATATTTTGGACGGTGGTTGTAGCCGCTACAACACTTTGTGACACACTGGTAGAACTCCAGCTCTCTAAGTGGACCTTTTTCTTGAAAAGTAAGTCTAAGATCTTCGGAAGTATTGTTTAGTTCTTTGTTCGTCTTAGTTTCCACACTTGCTTGATTGTAAGATGTAGTACCTACCAAGCTATTGGTCAGTTGGCACACATTCCAAGCCAAGCCAACACAGTTGTTTCGATTGGGGATGAGGGTTATATTGGTGCACAAGATTTGCAGTCATCAGAGTTTTAGTTTCATCTTTGGTGTTTCTCCACTGCTAGCAAGCCTGAACAGTCCCCTGGCAAAGTCATGTAGGAATACAAGCATTGCTCTGCTTCCAGTGAACCTACTCAATACCCTGGCAGTGTTACTTGCATCACCTCTCTATGTAGGAAGCCTTTCTCTTCTTTTGCCTTATTCATTTTTTATTTTTTTGAATTTTTTCATATTTTCATTTTTTTTCGTTTTCATAATTGTGCATAACACTTGTTCGTTTCAAAGGCGAAAAAAGGATCCAGACTTATTGAGAGGATAAGAGGTTGTTCCTTTAGTGATCCAGGTGGCTCCAGAGACACACACAGGATAAAGAGGGCTTATGAAAGCTCAAAAATCAAAGTGATCAGAATGCTTTCAAACCAAGACCAGAGCCTAGATCTCATCATCTTGATCGTAGAGATGTGAACAGTTCGTCAATCCGAGCGTATGAGGGAGAACGAGCCAATAAAATTTTTGGTCAAAGGTGGGTTGTGGGCCAAGTTTAAATGTCCTACAATTTGACCGACCATGGGCATGAAACCTAGCTCCTGAAAATGGTCGAAATTGTGGCATCGTTAATTTTCCCAATGTCCCTTATTTTCTAAAGATTAGAAAAACAACCCCATTATATATATATATATATATATATATATATATATATATATATATATATATATTATATATATATATATATATATATATATATATGAGGTGGCAGACCACCACCCCCAAAACACCTTACAAAACAAATTTTATTAAAGCGCTGATGGGCCATGACCCCCGGCGGCCCAACCACAACCATAAACCAAAAAAATGTTAATGTTTTAATATGACCGGTAGCCATGACCCTGCCGGACCCTCCTCCAACCTCTCATTCACTATGTTAACGTAATACGAGGTGGGTGCAGGCCACCTCCAGTGGTCCTGGCCCACACCCAACCACCTCCATATGACAACACATTAAGAGAAGCTGGTGGGAGTTGAACCCACAGCCAGCAGGAGGGCCAGCCCTGCCCACGTAGTGGCCCCATGTTGAACCATGTACAACCAATGTACCAACACCTTAATACAACGCTCCATCAAAATTTAATGTGCCACCAACAAGTCCCCCATTTAATATATGGTTACGGAAGTTATGGCGCGGGCCGCCCAATGCGGACCTGACTCCCCTCCAAAATAGTATGTTGTAGTTTTATAAAATGAGAAAATTTAAACATGGAGGACGCAGGGTTTGACCAACCAACCTCCTCCACCAAGTTCGGATATCTTAATCAATGTGCCAAACAACCTTATTGGTAAATCCACCATGAAAACTTATGTAAAAATTCATTCCGATAGTGCACCCAGGAATCATGGATGAACTAGGAGCGAGCAAGGAAATCGAGGCGAATTTTTAATTAATTTATTTGTAGGTGGAACCATGACTGAGCAAAATTTCTAGGAGGGTGAAAATTTTGCTATGTTCAAATTGGACAAACTTTATGTTGATCTTACACCCCTCAGCGACACAAACCTGATGGCGCAGTCAGTTTCCTTATATGAGCAGCTGATTTATAGAGGACCCGGAGGAGTGAATCTTTGAGGAATCTAGGGGGAATCTAAAAGATTCCTTGAGCCCCAGATTTCCACTTTCTCAGAATTCAGAAATTTGACAGTTGATTTTTCACTATTCGATGCCAAAAATCTGATGGTGTGTTTAGATTTTCCATTTTCTCATTTCATTTTACGACCACTTTTCTAAGTGGAGTGCAGGTGTCAGCATTCATGTGCAAGTAGTTATTTCCATGTGATTTGACATTGTGATATTGCTGGAACGAACAACCTCAACAACTTGACATCCTTTTCTTCAAATGGCCCCTAGATGTGAGCTATATGCAATGTATTCATGTAATTATTTTTGCTATACATTGTGTTGCACAGATCCCTGTTTAATGTTTGATGAGGGATCTTGTTTATTACTTTTTTTCATGATTCTTGCTTGATGTGATGCGAAATCATCGGTGGATGTACTTGTTATCATGATTCGTCATGTTTTATTTGACATCACTTTTTCGTTATGTTGATGGGATACTCATGTTGTCGTCATGTATGTTTGGATTGAGATCCCTTTTATGCCATGTTGGCGGGATTCTCATTATCATCATGCATGAGTTTATTTCCTACTGATAGGAGTCCTTTTTGACTGAGAGTTCCTGTAGTGGAACATATCTTGGCACCACTCCTGCGTGAGGCCATTTTCCTTGTATGATAATGATATCATCTCTTATGTACATCATCATTATTGATAACACTTAATGCAGCGACCTACACCATCTTGACACCGGGGTCCGAGGATGTAGTCCCTCCTGGACGAAATCCATTATCAACGACTTGTTTTCATGTGTCGATGATTGTCATGTTCTTCTTCTTTACAACATGCATATGTATTCGATTATGTTCTTTTAAAAATGTAATTTAACACATCACAAAAGTAAAATGTCGTGGAAGGGTCCTTTGTCACACCCGGACCTGGATCAAGTGGTATCAGAGCAGTCTTTGCGTGGATGTGAATTTCAAGCGTGAACAATGGAACGTGCAGTGACAGAGGATGAAAAAGCGATGTATGAGACCATGCTCAACATTTCCAAAAGGGTGGAAATAGTGTATGAAACTCTACAAAAAGAGATAGAGGAAAAGGAGCGATTGCAGCTTTAGTTGTGAGCCATGGAGGAGGCCCTGGAAGAACTTAAGCACAACAAACAAAATATTCAAATAGAGAAGGCTAAGTTGAAGATTATTCTACATGAAGAGAAAGAGGAAAACATAGTTTGCTAAGACAACTGCAAGAAAATGACGAGGCCTTGGAAAAGCCGCAACATGACCTATGCGAGGTAAAAAGTAGTTCTTTGAATTCATGTATGTTTCCTGATGATGATTTTGCTATTTTTGAAAATCATACCACATGAATGGGCTCCAAACTGTTGAAGAGAATGGGGTATGAAGGAAAAGGCTTGGGAATTAATGGCCAAGGCATTGTCAACCCCATCGAAGCAAAATAATTACCCCGTCAGGCAGGACTTGGGTATGTCAGAAAGGAAGTTGGGGAATGTGCCGAGACAACTAACAAACCACCAAAAATAGATGATGAGAAGCCCTCATCATTTCTTTCCAAATAAATAGAGGAGGTAAAATATGTTGATTTCCTTTCAGTTTCATCTTCACATAGCATGATTTCCGTTGGATATTTGGAAATCCCAATTACAAGGACAAACATGAAACTCCTTAACAGGACGAGGCACGAGGAGGAAAAAGAACTTGGTGTTAATAACCAAGGCATAACTCAACCATTGGAGGTTATGTATAGACCTCAATTTGCAGGCTTGAGATACATCGAAGGAGAATGCTCGAAGGTGTTAGATTCTTCCGAGACATCGTTGAAATCATCGAGGAAAGATAATGATGGGAACACATCCCCATCATCCCATGGGAGTACCCATTGCAGGCAAAGAGTTGAGGCAATCTCTTATCGCCATAATTACACTAGAGACAACAAGGAGAGATATAACCAGTCTCGACATTCAAATGTTCATTTTGATTATAATCATGTTGTTAATTATGAACGTAAAACATGGCATCAAAAAACTTGTACCTTTTGTGGATTACATAACCATACATTTTCTAAGTGTTGGAAAAGAATTGCAGCACACAAAAGGATGAGGTGTGAAAGACCCTCTCAACAACAGGTAAAGAAACATTTTAAACACATATGGAGGAAGAAGACCTCTTGCAATTATTGCGACAGAAGTGGCCATCAAAGAGCCACATGTTGGAGGCTCCATCGAGAGCAGTGCTTTAACAAGAATGTGTCAGTGCATGAACCTGATGAAGCAGTTGTTAAACAAGGAAAATGGCCACAAGGAGGCAACCCACTCGCATTGATAAGTGAAAAATGGCTTCTAGATATGTTAGCTTGTCATGGTTGTGCTTTTGTAAATCATTTGTTGTATTTTAAAATGTAAAAGTGATGATGTGTTTTCCATCACTTGTTCATCAACAATGAACTCTGGCCTTATTTTGTGTTGTATGATAAACTGTGAAAGTGATGTCACATTTCCATCACTTGTCAAAGAAACGATAGTGTTTGGCCTTATTGTTGTGAATTATGTGTTGCAGTGATGATGTGCTTTCCATCACTTGTTGAAGCAACAATGATATGTTGGCCTGGTTTTTGTAGCTAGAGTATTGTGTCCATCTTGATGTAAACTTGACCACCAAGTATGTTTTATAAACTTGTGGTAAGTGTGGGATGCTTGGGTCATTATTTGGTCATGAAACTCAAGCATGTAATTTGCAAAAAAATAATGTACTACAGGTTGCAGAGGTTGCAAGTGTCGGCTCATCGCTTAAGGCTCTGAAGAAAAAAGGTGAAGGAGATGGAAGAGAGACCTTTGAAGACGCTTGTGATGTAGACAAGGTACAAAAAAGTTGCAGATTATTTTTTTATGCTTTTGGAGGATCAAAAGCTCCTTAGTGGTGTTATAGACATTTTTGGGCACTGCAACCCCAATCATATATGTCCATAAACCAAGGGCTCCTAAGTCCCTAAAAGAGTTGTTCCATCCCCTAAAAGAACAAGGTCAACTGATTACATCATCTCCCAGAAGTTCTCCATGAAAAACTACTCAGAACTGGTCAAAACTAGATCATCTCACCTGCTCCATGGTCAAAGTGTGATGCATCCCACCTAATGCACATGGGAGGTGCGATGCATACTGAAAATCCCTTCTATGGGGTGCGATGGGAAAGAGTGGACAAACGGCAGAGGCAGTATGCGAGGTGGACGATCATGGAATCTTCCAGAAACTTCTCCTGTGACACTTGCCTCTCTGAATTCGCCCAGGGATGAGTAAGAGATCATCATTCTCCAAGTGGAATCAAGAACTATCAGAGAGAGGACACTAATCAGATCCTAGAAGCTGAGTCACCCCCCTTCCAAACATCTATATATGGATCCCTCATCCCAGAGATCCAAAGGCTAGAATTTTGTATCTTATAAGGAAGTGTTGTTGGTTTCTTGGTGTAACATCATAGTGTTGGGTGATCTAAGCTTTTCATGAGGTGAAGAAGGGCTTCCTGCTGAGAGGATGACGTTGGGTCAGAACAATTGGTTGTAATCCTCTTTGCTATTCTTGATATTAATAAATCTATTCAAGTTTTCCTCCACATTCTTGTATGTTTGATGATATATGCTTTTGTGTGGTCAATATATATATGGTCCTATATCGTTTATGATTGTATATCTCTGTTCTTCGATAGTATTATGCTGCTTTCATTCCACAGGTGATCTTTGGAGCTGTGTTGACGAGAGAGGAGCGGCAAGGATCTGGCAGAAGAAGGGAGAGGAACTGAGCAAGGAACCAAGCGCAAGACTGAGGTTGGTGTCCTTCATTCCCCTCTTATTTACTTCTCATAAAGGAAAATGAAAGTAGTTTTAGTTTGTTTGTTTCTAAGATAGCTACCCATCTTAGTGGGACTAGCAACTCTGAGTGGACACTAGATTTCCCTATAACAAAATGGCGACTCCATTGGGGAGCGAATACCTTGTTTAATTTTCTATATTTGTTCATTTTATAAACTTACAGATGGATCCTGAAGTCAAGCCAGCTAGCCTTCGAACTGCATTTGCTATGCAAGTGCGAAGTAGATCAATGCTGCTTCAGTTTATCTCCAGGTTTTGTTTATAAACTGAACATTGGATTTGTAAACATCCTAATTGCCCTTGTGGTGGCTCTAGTAACCTCCTTAGATCTACCCCTGTGATTTGTTTATTGATTATCACTTGCTCAGCCTAAATCCCTGAACTGTGCTGCAAACTGTGATCAAGAACTGGATCAAAAGTCTCGCACTATACCATCACACCTTCTCTTCAAGGATATCAGTATGCATCACACTTCCCGTGTGCAGTAGGTGGGATGCATACTGGAATCCCTGTGTAACAGGTGCGATGGTCAGAGAAGGCTAATTTTGCCTCCAGACTTTGGTTTTTATTCACTCTTTTAAGCTCTATTCAGGAGTTTTGCTGTCTGTAGTCAGTATACCTTTGTGTAAACCCCCTTCCTTTCCACTATTTCGCCTCCATTGTGCAAGGAACCGTAATTTTTTTTTATGTATTGTGAGCCATTTTCAATTCTCTTTTACAAAGAAGTAGCATAATTGAACTGTCGTTTCTTGATTTGGAAGTGTTGCAAGTGTCGTTTCCAGTCATAGAAGAGAATCCAATTGTTCTTGATAGTCGATTACACTGTTATTCTTTTATTTGATTTGATTTAGTAGTTTTTCAAGTGTCGAAAGCAAGTTCTCAATTCCAAATCGCGAAGTGTCGTCATTGTCTTCATTTTGTCTTGAAAAGGAGCTTGTTAGTAATGTTGCTTTGAAAAATAATTTAGATTTGCGCTTAGCTTTCTTTTTATCATTCGCATATTAAGAAGGCTGAAAAAAATACATGCATGTGCATTTGCATTTAGACTGTTTGTTGGTTTGATTTAGGACAATGCATATAGCGTGTGCTCTCTGCTCTATGTTGAAAGAATATCATCCCTCTTTCTTTAGTAGCTAGGATTTTCATTGCAAAAAGAAGATTAAACGATTGTTTATCAGGAATTATATATCTACATAACACGGTGAACCTGAAAGGAAAATTTCTTAAGCAATATCAACTGTAAAATAAATTTAATGAATCTAAAAATGCTTTGGAACCTAATGCACAACATTTAGAAGTCTAGGCTAGAGACGTATTCTGGCGTCGTAAAGCCTGGTAACTGTTGTTTTCATTGCTGGTTGGGTGATTCCTCCACTTTGAGACGACAAGTGCCAGTACAGACTTGTGCTCCCACGTACCGTCGAGCATATATTGGGAGACCACAATAGGCTATATCCTTTATCCATAGGAAGCCGTGTCTACTGCCCTATCGATCATAATGCACTGAACACAGCATTAGGGAAGATTGACTGTCGTACTGTAAAAAGTATTCTGCAGTTTTACGATTGGTTTGGTAATCCCTCTATCTAGACTTCCAGAGTAGTCCCTTTCATTCCTTTTCAGACTCCTTAAAGGAAAAGGTCCATCTCAACACTTGTCACTTCAGGCTCATTAAAAATCAAAGGCGACTAGAGTCATCTTTTGTTTTTTCTCGACTCTTAAAAATTGAAAAAACAAGTTGTGTCAAAGCGTCTAAAATTCATTTAATTCAGAAACATATTTCCCCTTTGATTTTTAGTTGATCGAGTAATCCACAATCGTGGACGAAAGTCAATTGAAACCTCATCGTTCGCGGAGGCTTATGAGTCAACCATCTTTTTCTCCAGAATCAAAACTGTTACGGACAAAGTGAACTCGTTTAACTGGTTCAAAATCCCCTGGTAAAGTTGAAAAAAGTGTTCCGACACCATCGGAGACTCCGGTTACTCCAAACATTTCTAATATCCCTGCCTTTATAGAAGAAGTTCCACAGCCACCAAAGGACAATAGAGCTGATCTTAGTGTGAAGGTAAGCACTTGTATTACTAAACCAACTCCATCTACAGCTGATTTGGAAGGTGTTATTCCCCAAACATCTGTCGCTGCAGAATCTATACCTTCTTCAGCACCAGAAATATTTTACAGACCTGTCGGTCTACCTCTTCCACCTGGTCTGATTTCTATAGAAGATATTGTGGAGGATCCTCCATCTAGTACTCCATCGCAATTTGGAGTCGGGATCACCCTATATCCTTCTTCATCAGAAATTAGTCTACCATTATCGGAAGCTCTTGTAGAATCGCTAGGAAATCTTTTGGATAGACTAGAAATGTCTGAACAACTGTCGACATCTACGACTGTGTCATCTGACACAGCGACGACAGAACTTCCTGTTGTCACTCCAACAATGTTCGCCAGCATACCAACTGTCCCAACTAGTTCTCAATCGCTAGATGGGGCCCACTCAGGGGCTATTTCTACAGTATGGTCCGTTGCCGTTTGTTCATCCGGAATAATACCCGGGAGCTCTTATGTTGAGTCTAAGAAAATTGATCCTTCACGGTGTCAATTTGGGCAATCCGGTCCTCAAAGGAAAATCATTCTTTTGAGTACCGGATTACCGCCGTATGGGGGGCAATGTACCCTTTCATTGTCTCCTTCAGGAGAAAAACCATACGAGAGTTCACAACAAAATCCAGGTTATGCTGGAATTACATCTAGCGGTTGGGTGCCAATAGTGCCTCAACAACCAAGAATTGTATACTCGATGAAACAATGTTTACCTATGTCAAATATACCCACTACGTCGGCTATTGTGACGGTGTCGCAAGTACAAGCGTTGCCTATTGTGTGCCAACCTCAGGTTTCTCAGGTCGTAATGCAACAGCCTCTTGTCCATACGACTCCACCACAATCACTAACTAGTAGAATGACATATGCCCAAATGGGTATAATTACCCCTCATCTTCGTCAAACAACCAGTATTGGACAACAAAACATGGCTTCACAACCATGGCTGGTGCAATATCAAAAACCACAATTCCAACAAGCTTACCAAGGATCTGAGCAACAAATCTTTGCAAATAATGGGCAGCCGTACGTTCAAAACGGTCAATATCAACCATTCCATAATGGTTATGCCCATCAACCTTACCAAAGTTACCAGCACCAAATGCATTATGTCGGTATGCAAAGACCAACTGCTCAGGCAATTCCATCTTATCCTGGGTATGCTTCGCCAAACCTGAATCAACAGTTGCCCTTTTTGGCGACTTTAGAGTTACCAGATCTAAATCAGCTAATGAACGATCCAATTGCTTACGCCCCTTGGTGGCCGGCGATTCTTCATAAACTTCCGTCAGATATTCCTAAATTTAATGGAAATCCGGGTGAAGACCCGTCGAATCATGTGATGACCTTTCATCTGTGGTGTTCATCAAACACCCTAAACGATGATTCAATTAGGCTTCGCCTTCTTCAGAGAATGTTAAATGCTCTGGCAACAAAATGGTATATTGAATTACCTAGAGCTTCGTTTGATAACTTCAGTACCCTAGCCACACCCTTTTTAACCCATTTTCAATTACCTATAAGGTACGAAACGGGAACAGAACTTCTTACTAATTTCAAGCAAACGACGGCCACTCACATATCTGATCATATTCATGAGTGGCGACGTCATCGTAGAATGGTAGAAACGTATGTTCCTAATCATCTTTTAGATGAATGGTTTATTAAGTCATTATTACCTTCCATTACAGAAGATGTGGCAAAGGGAGGAGTCATCACTGAAGAGCAAACTATTGCTCGTGCGCAATATTTAGACTTGATTTATACTTAGTCTGGCACGCTCTACGATAAAATCCATGACGCTCCCAGACCGGATTTTTCCGTTCCTCCTCCTCCTAAATCGAACAATGACTCTCATGTCGGCGATGGCATGATTGGTAAAACAGACATGAAATCAACAAATGCTACGTCTAAAAGGCCCGTAAGTTTTCTAGTCAAAATGCAAATGAGGAACTTCTCGCCTCGGAAGTAAATGCCGTCTCAACTGAAAAAGGAAAAGAAACCAAGCAACCAGGAGGCAAGAAGAAGAACAAAGGGAAGAAGAAGAAACAGGAGGAGTCATCACCTAAAAAATCTTCTACAAACCCTTCTGGAGATAAGAAACCAAATCGTCCATGTCTCATATGTGATGAGGATCATTAGATAAAAGATTGTCCATATAAAGCTGAGCTTAAAAAATTCTTCAAGAATTCAAAAACCTCGGTGGTATTAACTGATCCATTTCCAAATCCAGGAACAAATCTGGTTGCCGGTGATAATGCTTCCCCGTCCCAAGTGCTGATGTTGTCAGTTTCAAAGCAGAAAAATGATGCTTTGATAACGACAAGGAATAAAGATTACGGGAATCCACAGCTGTCGAACAACAAGGATAAAGATCAACCTAATAGTTCGACAACAACTTCAATAGAAGTTGTGCCGCCCATCATTCCAAAGCTAACAATAAAACCGCCAAAGGGAGTAGTACACAAGTCGACATGTAATCCTCGTGCCAGAGCAGCACAAAATTATAATATAGTGGAAGATCTGGCCCAATCACCATCCGCTATGTTGACACTTGAGGTACTGCAAAATTGCCCCTCCAAAAAATAGGCTTTATTATCAGCAATAGGTGGGATTGACCCAAAGGATTCTAATCTTGTGTCCTTTAATCACAAAGGATATGATCCCCAGTTACCAGCTCAACTAGCTTTCCTCAATCAAGTGAAATCCCTCAACAAAACTGTTCATCGAACAATTATTGATGAGGGGGCATCTACATGTATTATGTCGATGAGTTCCTGGAAAACTTTAGGATCTCCAACCTTGTCGCGATCTTCGACGACATTAAAAGCATTTGATGGATGAACACATACCCCATATGGGATTTTAGGTAACTTGCAAGTTGAACTGGGGGGGAAAACAATAGAAATAGATGTTGAAGTAATCGACGGAAACCTCGACTACAACATCCTACTAGGAAGACCTTGGATATATGCTATGGCTGTAGCTATGTCGACCTACTTCAGGAAGATTGCATTTCCCTTTCAAGGGGGAATTACAATCGTCGACCAACAAACATTTCTCCCCAACAGTTCCCAAGTTACGTGAAGCATTATGATGATCCATGGAATCCCCCATTCGCTTCAAAATATTGGAGTAGGCCTACTAAAATACCCTATATTAATGGGGACTTTTTCCCTCCCACCTCCAATCAATCTGGCAGAAGTGGCGACGGTAGGGACCTGCAATATGATATCTTCCATTCAAAATATCTCAGAAAACGATATTAGCATGGATCATCTGCAGGTATTGCCTCCAAGCCCAATAGAAATATTGTAGCAGTCAATATGTTTGGCATGAGAGGCAAACCCAAATCAACGCTCATCAAGTGTTCGGATAGATAGGTCTAAGGAATATGGCACCCCTTCAGATCCTTGGTCGCAAGTATATTACATAGACGAAGGAATTGTTCAGTCAATAATAATTGACGGGGCGCAATGGGAAGATTACCACCATCGTTACCATCTTCCAGATTGTCAAGAAGATACTCCTGATGACCTTCATCATCCTCTAGTTTTTTATTTCCTATCAAATACTGTAAACACTTTGGATTCCGAGCGAAACTTGTCCAATATCGAAGAGACTATCGCCATAAATATCTCGACCAAAACAGATGTTGTAGAGAATATTTATGTTGGCAAATGTTGTTCTCTTTCAGAACTAGAAATATACGAAGCTCTTTTTTCGCGAATTCAGAGATGTCTTTGCTTGGTCATATGATGAAATGCCAGGCATTGACTCGAGTATAGTTGAACATGAAATCAAGATATATCCAGATGTCAAACCAATACGAAAATGGCTACGGAAAGTGCACCCCAAGAAAGCCGCTTCCATCAAGGCAGACGTTGAAAAACTTCTCCATGCTGGTTTTATTTACCCGGTTCCTCTAACTGATTGGGTATCAAATATTGTTCCTGTAATGAAGGAACAAGGAACGATTAGAGTGTGCGTCGATTATAGGGATGTAAATTAAGCTTGTCCAAAAGACAACTACCCTACACCCTTTTTATTGACCAGATAATTGATGAATTTGCCGGATGTGAAATCTTTTCATTTATGGATAGATTCTTTGGGTATAATCAAATAAATATCCGCCCACAGGACCAGTCAAAGAATGCATTTATTTGTCCGTGGGGCACATTTGCGTATCGCAAGCTACCCTTTGGTTTAAAGAATGCAAGGGAAACATTTCAAAGGGCAATGAATTATGCCTTCCATGACATCAAAAACAATGTTCAACCATATCTCGACGATCTTCCAGCTCATTCGTGAAAGCAGACTGATCATCCGCAGCATTTGAGAGCGATATTTCTATGTTTCTGACACTACAAGATATGACTCAATCCACACAAATGTGTGTTCTGTGTTAGTTCTGGTTGTTTGCTTGGCTTTGTAGTCTCAAAGGATGGGATTTGTCTCGACCCATGTAAGGTTCAGGAAATCATAAATTTGCCTCCACCTTCAAATTTGATTCAAATTTAGAAACTCCAAGGGAAAGCAAACTTTCTGAGGAGGTTCATTCCAAATTATGCCGAACTTGCTAAAGGTTATACACATCTATTGAAAAGAGAAGTACCCTTCATCTGGGATCAGGTCCCGCAAGCTTCCTTTGATGCTTTAAAGGAATCCCTAATAAAAGCATCATTAATGTACGCTCCGGATTATCAAAAAGACTTTAACCTGTATCGAGCTGCAGCAGATACAACCATTGCAATGGTTTTAGTTCAAGAAGACGATTGAATTGAACACCCTATATATTATTTGAGTAGAAACTTAAATGATACAGAAATCAAGTATTCCTACGTTGAAAAGCTGGCTCTCGCTGCTATTCAAGCGATACAGAGATTTCGACACTATGTCCTCTTTCGAAAAACTACCATTTTGTCAAATTGTAGCCCCATGACTTATATCTTGTCGCGACAGTTGCTGGGGGGAAAATATTCAAAATGGATAGCAATTCTTCAAGAGTTTGATCTGGAATTTGTAAAATCCAAATCAAAGAAATCCCTGGTGTTCACAGAATTAATATGTGATCCCCCATCATCGTCCAACGATGAAACATCCGAAGAAACCATCGTGGATGAATATTTGTTTCTGATATCTTCAAGCAATCCGTGGTACGGAGATATAATCATCTATCTCCAAAACCAAAAATATAGGTCTAATACCTCTAGCTCAGAAAAAAGACGTATCCGATACCAATCAAAAGACTACATGATCCTCGGTGATAATCTTTACCGATGGGGTGTCGATATAGTTTTGAGGAGGTGCCTCACCCATGAGGAGGCCGAAAAAGTCCTGAATGATTTCCATTTAGGCGCGTGTGGGGGGCATCAATCTGGTTATGCTACGACACAAATTTTTTTACAAGCATGATACTTCTGGCTGACAATGTTCAAAGATTGCATAACCGCAGTCAGAAGTTTCCATGCGTGTCAAATTTTCGATAGCAAAACCAGAAAACCACCTGCACCCCTGCAACCAGTAGTTGTTGTTGGGCCATTTGCCAAATGGGGCATAGATTTCATGACATGTAATCCCACCTCGACCGGGGGGCATGGGTATATCATAGTCGCGATAGACTAATTTACCAAATGGGCCGAGGCGATGCCTACATTAAACAACACTGGCAAAACGGCTGCCCTTTTCTTTTTCAATCATGTAGCCGCCAGATTTGGCATTCCACAGGCCATAGTCACAAATCATGGATCTTATTTTTGCAATCACATGATGGTTGAATTGGCTACCAAATTGGGGTTGTCCCACGACAACTCTACTCCATATTACTCGCAGGCCAACGGACAAGTTGAAGCAATCAACAAGGTCCTAAAGCGGATGCTGCAAAGGATGATTGGAGTCGACAAAAGGAGTTGGCACCTGATCTTGTACTCAGCCTTGTGGGCATAACGAACATCGGTAAGGAATGGAACTGGGTTTACACCCTTTCAACTGGTGTATGGCCTAGAAGCAATCGTACCAGTTCAGTGTGAAATCTCGTCCCTCAAACTCGTAGTCGACCTTCTCCCCGAAACTTCAGAAGAGGAGGCTCATTTCTTGGAACTAATCCGATTGGATGAAACCCGTCGTGATGCCACTTTGGCTAACGAAGCCCATAAGAAGCGAGTCAAGGCGCAGTTCGACAAGAATGTCAAACCTCGTGTTTTCTCAGAAGGTGACTTGGTCTTACTTTACGACCAGGAATCCGATAAATTGGGAGCAGGTAAATTCAAGTCTTTGTGGATGGGCCCGTATATTGTTAAATGTGTACGAGTTAGTGGATTATGATCGGATTCCACTGGCGCAACCCCGTAACGGGTTGTACCTTAAGCGTTACTACGCATGATTCAGCATAGTAACCCCTATGCTTTTGTTACATTTTTGTTTTCGCTAAGGGTCATTGTTTTGGTCAGGTAATCCACTTTTTACATTTGTTGTAGATGTCGAACCTATTGGAATCATTTGTTGGATATTCCGACGGACCGAATCGTAGTTCGTAGAACCTATCTTCTGCGGCCTGGGCCATTTTTTATCCAAGCGGCGAGTTAGTAAGTTTCAAAGGGGTATGTATTGGTCGGTCAACAAATAACATCGCTGAATATAGCACGTTGATAGAACTCCTCTCTGATGCCATCACACATGGCATATGCCGACTTGTTGTCAGGCTAGACTCACAACTCGTCATCCTACAACTCACTGGTATCTACTCTATCTAAAATCCAGCTATCTATCGCATGTTCCTAAGGGTCAAGATTTTGGAAAGGTAATTTGATTCTATTCAATATCAGCATATTTCCAGAAATTTAAACACATTAACGAACTCATTGGCAAATTATGTGTTAGATAGACATTTGCAACATTTATAAAAAGAACCATTTCATCAATATTTGCATCAGGATCATGTAACTTAACCAAAATAAAACTCCGAAAATCAAAAATATATATATAACTGTTTATGGTTTACACATAATGTTCTGTAACCAAGAAAAAATTGGTCAGATGAGCCAAAAATCAAAATGCTAGGGGGCACCCTAGTCTAATGATGTTGGTGATAACAAGTCACCGCCTGTGCAATCATGCGTAAAATCCTAGTCCATCGACTCGGCATGCCAGTAGTATGTCGCTGTAACCTCAAAAGTATCTCATCAGTCCTCACGTACGGAATACCAAGAGTGAGGCCCTCGACCTGATCTCACAATGCTGAAAGAGTCTCGACCACATCAAGGTCACGAAGAATAGCCCTTCCCACAGCCTCTCCTGCTGGAGCGGCAACTGGCACTCTCAGGTGTGCTACTGGCCGAACTGGTCCAACATCTGCATGAGCACACGAGTTTTTATTAGTCCTGATAGAAGAAAACACAATAACATTATAACAAGAAATGATAAACAGAGATATGGTCAGAGAATTTACCGATAACACCCCACTACTCGCCAGCCAGCAACACCAAACCCGGGTCACCCTGGAAATCCATACCAGCATATGGATACTCGGAAAAAACTATCTCCTAACGGTTGAACCACTCAAAGAAGGTATCAGAAAAGGAAACCTGGGACTGAAAAACATGTCAAGCCATAAAGTCGACCCATCTCTGCATCCGTGGCTCAGTCGGCGGAGGTAAACCAAGTGAAATGTACTGCGGCTGCATCAGTGGGATCTTTTCCAAGGCAAAGGCGGTCAAAATAGAACCATAGCTGAAGTTCTTCAATTTTTGTTTCTTTACCTTGGTCAGTTGTTCTTTCATCACAGGGAGTATCGTGTCACACCAGTTGAACACCTTTGGCTCAAGGCATTCCAAGGCATACTGCATATGAGACCTGTTGGCCACATGAAGAGCCGCACTACCAGCCATTCTAGCAAAAGTGAATAGAATGGTCCTCAAGGACTGGTCAGTGACATCACGGATGTTGATCTTGCCGTCCCTACTCGGCTGGGATCCCTCTCTGCAATACCGGCGAATATAATCTCTCACGGATTCGCCCCCATGGGCAGAACCTGATAATGAAAGAGGGGCACCGTGCCTCGATAAACCAGTCAAAAAATAGATGTCCACGACAGTAAAAGGGATAGATTTGCCTTTGATCTGAAACACCTGGTTGGTAGGATCCCATGCATCGAGAAAATATTGCAACAAGTTGATTTGTTGCCTCATGCTAGAGATGCGGAAAAACTTGAACAGGCCACAGTTCCGCAGTCCATTTACCGTAACCGGATCATGTAAAGCAAGCATGTCCTCTTCTTCATGCTCATGTTCTCGCCATGTAACAGGCACTTTGCTCCGATCAATCTCTGAAAACAAACAAGAGAAGAGTCAGGATCCTGGTTTGGTAAAAAACAGGCAAAAATTCCATGAAAAAACTGTGCACAAGTTTCCCTCCTTGCGCCCATCGCACTCCCAGCAGTGTACTGGGTGGGATACATACTGATTGGCCAATGGCCAGGCCAGTATGCATCGCACTTTTCGATGTAGGAAAGGTGTGATGGAGCCAGGGTGAATTTTTCAAACCCAGGGGCTCAGAAAAACCAAGAAACATGCTCAGAATTAAAAAAGGAAAGAATGAAACTGAAGAGCTCAGGTTTAGCTCCTACCTGGTCCAGACGGCGCCAAGAATCGTCCACAGAATCTCCCAGAATCAGCTGGTGAAAATCAAGGGGGGAAAGCACCTCTAGAGCTCCAACAAACCAAAGTTCAAATGAAATGGTAAAATGAGGGGTAAAAACCACTTTTAAATTACTTTTCACGTTATTCAAGTAAAATATTAGTGTTTTAACTCATTTTTGAAACATATATTGTTCATTTCTAATCGAAGCAATTGAACAAACAGTACAACCTTTGAAGGAACAAAGTGATTAACGGTGAAATTCAATCAACGACCATTATCATTGAGCAGTTTTTATGTGGAGTTCAAGCATGTTAAAAATTAAACATAAGCAATGAGCAAATGTTTCCCCCAGAGTTTAAGCTCATTCATTAAAAAATGAACCAATTTCCGGTAAATAACCATTGTGAATGCATTATCATCAGCTTTTGAGCCTTGGTCGTGTTCTCATCATCACCTCCGCTCTATTTTGGCTGATCATTCACCTCCATTTGATTGTTTACCCTTTTTGAGGAACAGTTGTGAAGAGTGATCCTGTTAGCGATCCTTGTAACACTGCCGTGATTGGAAAATTCCAAACCTTACCTAGAATCAGTTGCTACCCGAATTTATCACTCGTTCCTCGAAAAATGAGTCTCATTTAAGCTCTTTTCATTTGACTCGTAAAATATGAAAAGATTGCCGAGAAATTGGCCTCTCCAGCTCGTTAAAGTGACCAGAAGCGCTATCCCTCCTCTAAATTTTAATATTTTTTGGACCTGAGGGATTATTACACAAAAAGATCAAGCACTTGTTTTGTTCGGCTCGTTAAAATTACTGAAAAATTCATCCCTTTCGTATTATTTTATACTTTTTCGGACCTAAGGGATTATATGAAAAAAAAGGATTATTGGAGTTTTCTTTATCTCCCTTTCAGACTCTCTAAAATTGAAAAGGACCGAGTTATCTTTGTCGTTAAGCTCGTTAAAACTGAATAGCGACAAACTTGTCCATACAGACAAGAACGAGTTTCACTATCGCTAGGCTCGTTAAAACATAGCGATGGGTTTTCCCGAAGGGAAAATTATAGAACAAGCATATGTTATCCTCCTCAAGCTTGATAAAAATAAAGAGGTACTGGTCAGCAATGACTGGGGAAAAATTGGGAAGAAAACTTGAAGAAACTTTATTGGTAGCAAGTCTCTCTTGAACATGACACTTTCACTCCGCATCCGAGTTGGGTTGGGTTGTTCCATTCACTGGTCATATCACCATTGGTCCATCACACCATCCACATTTGGGGTTAATGCTACCAATCCATCATGTCAGTGTCACCGGTATGTTCAAGAGAGGTCACTCATAGAATTCACCTGTGTCCCATCCACTACAATACATTCACGCTCCATTCTTTCATGACCGCCACCCTGAACCTTATATCATCAGATCGTTTTCACCTCCATTAAAATCATTTGCTCCATTTCGTGTCGTAGATGTGGGATTCATTAAGGCCCTCCTACAATGGATCACTTCTTGTCGACATCAACTCATTATCCAGGAAGTTGATCTAGGAACAACCCTTTCAGTACTTTGAAGCTTGCATGCCTCAATGGAAAGTTTCTCATTTCCAGCAATGGGTTTAGATCATTGGCCTTCGACCGAAAGATTTTGCATGGTGTTTGACGCCAAGTCCCTTTTCACACCGTGCGAATTGTACTGTAGTACCTTGAGGGTCATCATCATTATCGATGATTCCTCTCGTGCCTGTTAACAACTTACATCATTGGCTGGTAATCAGGCAATGTCTTTCCATGTCCGACTCCATAACATCTCTCACATGGATTGACTTGTACTTTGAGTGAAGATCGAACGAGATTGAAGACCCCGGATCTAGTTTCATTCATCCGGGTTGCGATATATATTCTGGAAAATAAAGACATCAAATGTACATCATTGCTGCACAGATAATCATCCAAAACTAAGGGATGATGGCTCTACCATAATCATCAGTCTGCACACAGACGATTGTCTGTCCTATGTACATGAAAATGAATTTATAAAACTGAGCATGGGAATGCTCGACTCAGCCAGATCATGAAAATATTATGAAGATAATGTGTTGTATTGTATCTTATTACAGGTCGCCTTCCGCTTGAAAAAACTTCGGATCCTTATGATAAAGCATTTCACCAAACATCAAAAGATTAACGACCTCATGCTTTAGGGGGCAACTGTTATAGACATTTTTGGGCATTGCAACACCAATCATATATGTCCATAAACCAAGGGCTCCTAAGTCCCTAAAAGTGTTGTTCCATCCCCTAAAAGAACAAGGTCAGCTGATTACATCATCTCCTAGAAGTTCTCCATGAAAAACTACTATGAACTGGTCAAAACTAGACCATCTCACCTGCTCCATGGTCAAAGTGCGATGCATCCCACATAATGCACACGGGAAGTGCAATGCATACTGAAAAGCCCTTCTATGGGGTGCAATGGGCAAGAGTGGACAAATGGCAGAGGCAGTATGCGAGGTGGATGATCATGGAATCTTCCAGAAACTTCTCCTGTGACGCTTGCCTCTCTGAATTCGCCTAGGGATGAGTAAGAGATCATCATTCTCCAAGTGGAATCAAGAACTATCAGAGAGAAGACACTAATCAGATCCCATAAGCTGACTCACCCCCCTTGCAAAAATCTATATATGGATCCCTCATCCCAGAGATCCAGAGGCTCGAATTTTGTATCTTGTAAGGAAGTGTTGTTTGTTTCTTGGTGTAACATCATAGTGTTGGGTGATCTAAGCTTTTCATGAGGTGAAGAAGGGCTTCCTGCTGAGAGGATGACACTGGGTCAGAACAATTGTTTGTAATCCTCTTTGCTATTCTTGATATTAATAAAGCTATTCAAGTTTTCCTCCACATTCTTGTATGTTTGATGATATATGCTTTTGTGTGGTCAATTTATATCTGGTCCTATATTTTTTA
The DNA here is from genome assembly GCA_000404065.3 of Pinus taeda. Lineage (NCBI taxonomy): Eukaryota > Viridiplantae > Streptophyta > Pinopsida > Pinales > Pinaceae > Pinus > Pinus taeda. The sequence goes on from APFE030959425.1 coordinate 39,989, forward strand.
TGATTGTAGATCTCTATTCTTTGATAGTATTATGCTGCTTTCATTCCACAGGTGATCTTTGAGGCTGTGTTGACGAGCGAGGAGCGGCAAGGATCTGTCAGAAGAAGGGAAAGGAACTGAGCAAGGAACCAAGCACAAGACTGAAGTTGGTGTCCTTCATTCCCCTCTTATTTACTTCTCATAAAGGAAAACGAAAGTAGTTTTAGTTTGTTTGTTTCTAAGATAGCTACCCGTCTTAGTGGGACTAGCAGCTCTGAGTGGACACTAGATTTCCCGATAACAAGTGGGGAGGATTTATCGAGGTGGCTCTAGAGACACACACAGGACAAAGAGGGCTTATGAAAGATCAAAAGTAAAAGTGATCAGAATTCTTTCGAACCAAGATCAAAGCATAGATCTCGTCGTCCTAATTGCAGTGGTGTGAACGGTTCATTAATCCGAGCTCGTATGAGGGAGAACGAGCCAGTCAAAGTTTTGGTCAAAGGTGGGCTGTGGGCCAAGTTTAAGTGTCCTACAATTTGACTAACCCCGGGGCATGAAACCTAGCTCCTGAAAGCAGTCGAAATTGTGGCCTTGTTAATTTTCCCAATGTCCCTTATTTTCTAAAGATTAGAAAAACAACCCCGATAGTAGATGAGAGAGGAAATAATATATATAATATATATATAATATAGTATATATATAATATATTATATATATATAGAGAGACTTAGTATAATTATATATGATTATATATATATTATATATGAGTTGGCAGGCCACCACCCCTGCCACCCCCAAAACACATTACAAAACAAATTTTATTAAAGGGTTGATGGGCCATGACCCCGTCGGCCCAACCACAACCATAAACCTAAAAAATGTTAATGTTTTAATATGGGCCCACACCCATGACCCCGCCAGACCTTCCTCCAAGCTCTTGTTCACTATGTTAACGTAATACGAGGTGGGCGCAGGCCACCTCCAGTGGACCCAGCCCACACCCAACCACCTCCATATGACAACACATTAAAAGAATTCGGTGGGAGTTGAACCCACAACCAGCAGGAGGGCCTGCCCCACCCACGCAGTGGCGTTTGAACCATGTACAACCAATGTACCAACACCTTAATACTATGCTTCATCAAACATTAATGCGCCACCAACAAGTCCCCCATTTAATATATGGTTATGGGAGTTATGGGCTGGGCCGCCAATGCGGACCCAACCCCCCTCAAAAATAATATGTTTTTGTTTTATAAAACAAGAAAATTTAAACATGCAGGAGGCAGGGTTTGACCACTCAACCTCCTCCACCAAGTTCAGAGATCTTAACCAATGTGCCAAACAACCTTATTGGTAAATCTGCCATGAAAACTTATATAAACCTTCATCTCGACAGTGCGCCAAGACAACACGGCGGAACCAGGAGTGGGCACAGAAATTGAGGAAAATTTTTAATTAATTTATTTGGAGGTGGAACCATGACTGAGGGAAATTTCCAGGAGGGTGAAATTTTTGCAGTGTCCAAATTGGACAAACTTTATATCGATCCTACACCTCTCAGTGACATGAACTTGATGGTGCAGCCAATTTCCTGATCTGAGCAGCTGATTTGCATAGGCCCTGGAGGAGGGAATCTTTGAGGAATTTAGGGGGAATCTAAAAGATTCCTTGAGCCCCAGATTTCCACTTTCTCAGAATTCACAAATTTGACAGTTGATTACTCACTATTTGATGCCAAAAATATAATGGTGTGTTTATATTTTCCATTTGGTCATTTCATTTTTCGGCCACTTTTATAAGTGGAGTGCGGGTGTCAGCATCCATGTGTGAGCAGTCATTTCCATGCGATTCGACACCATGAGATCGATGGAACGAACATCCTCAGTAGCTTGACATCATTTTCTTTAGATGGCCCCTGGATGTGAGGTATATGTAGTGTATTCATGTACTTCTTTTTGATATACATTGTGCTACATAGATCCTTGTTTGATGTTTGATGAGGGATTTTTTTTTTACTTGTTTTCATGATTCCTACTTGATGTGATGTAGAAAAATCAATGGGATGTACTTGTTGTCATGATTTTTCATGTTTTATTTGAGATCCCTTTGTCATTATGTTGATGTGATACTCATGTTATCGTCATGTATGTTTGCATTGAGATCCCTTTTATGCCATGTTGGTGGGATGCTCATTATCATCATGCATGAGTTTATGTCATACTGATAGGAGTCCTTTTTGATTGGGAGTTCCTGTAGTGGAACATCTCTTGGTGCCACTCCTGCATGAGGTCATTTTCCTTGTATAATAGCGACATCACCTCTTATGTACATCATCACTGTTGACAACACTTAATGTAGCAACCTACACCATCTTGACACTGGCGCCTAGAGACGTAGTCCCTCCTGGACGAACTCCGTTATCAAAGGCTTGTTCTCATGTGGTGATGATTGTCATGTTCTTCTTCTTTACAACATGTAGATGTATTCATTTATGTTATTTTAAAAATCAAATTTAATACATCACGAAAGTAAAAGGTCTTGGAAGGGTCCTTTGTCACACTCGAACCTGGATCATTTAGAGTAGTTTGTGTATACCTTTGAAGTGCTTGTTAAGGTTTTCCCCCTCACCCTACTCTACTTGACTGAGCTGACAAGGGTTAACCCAAAACAACCAACTAGAGTAGGTGACACTTGTTAGTGAGCAAGCATTGTGTTTTCACCAAGCTTTACTTCAAGTAAATCACATTTTCCATTAATGTATCATGGATTGAAGACAACAAGTTCTTCATACATAGGTAGGACGAAAAATAACCAAGTATTGATAACTACGCAAGTCCTCTTGTCACGCACGGTTTCATGCAAAAGTAACTTACAAATGTAAAAAAGAAAGCAAACACAAAACAAAGCAAAAGCAAAAGTAAATGCGTAAGCAAAGTCAGTAAGAAAACAAGCAAGAAAGCAAACAATAATGGAAAGTAAGATGAAAACATTTATGCAAGCGAAAAAACAAAAAGAAAACACTACCCCTACTCCCAAGCTAACGGTGCATGGGTTTGCTCGTGTGAAGTGATACTTCCAATGTAGCCACCAGCGCATTGGTCGACCCATATTGGTGGAGGCGTGGTTCACGAACAAAATAGCTGTGTGAACCAGCAAGCATGAAATATATAACAATGAAGATAAATACACTCTAAGTTTAAATGCATCCAAAAATCATAAGTGAGTGCAAGTGCATGGCATGCAATCTGTGGACTTACCATGATGTTGTGTGACACTACATGTAGCTGTTAAACATACGCATGCTCTTGACTATGACATGCAAGCAAATGAAAGAAGCAAAGACAACTTGTGTCACACACGTGTGCTTGCTATGTAAGATTCCTCCAATGCATGAGTGATGGGATCGTGCAGTTTGATTGGAGGAAGCATGATCTGTGTGTGAGATTGATCTTCAATGCATACATATTAGTGATGAGGAGCCTTGGGTGTTTCAACAATTTCCTGATGAGAAGTGAAACCAACCTCAGGATAGTGAGGCCCTGACATAACCATTAGCTCAGGCTGAAGTGCCTCAGCAATCTGTGGGGTTTCGACTTCGTCGACAGATAGACAATCGTAGACTAGTGTCTTAGACAGATTAACAACGATTGAATCATCATCATGAATAAATGAAGAAGTAGAGAGATCATGACCACCAAGTTCAGAAAATTCAGGATGTTTGTTGGCATCCTCATGATTTGATTAATCACATAGAGGGGTAGATGAGAAGCAAGAATGCTCAACGTTAGCATTTCCAGAAAAATCAGATGAAAAATAAAGTGGATGTTCAATGAATGATTTTTCCTCTCCATTTTCGGATGATGGACTGACATCCAGTGTGTTCTATGAATGATCAAAAATGGGTGTGTTTGTAGATGGAGATATACATGCGAAATCAGGGAAGGCAGAATCACCAAGGATGTCAAGGAACACAAAGGACGCACGGATACAAGGAATCATCCTTCTTCGTGGGTTAATGTTCAGGCTCTCAGCCATACTCTTCATGAATGACAGCGTAGGTTGGTTGTGAAACACCAACTCTGTCGTTGGCTTGATTCTCATTCACAGCAAGTGTAGAGTTCAGAAAGGAAGAGCACAAGATAGTGAAATCCAGAGGATCATCAAAATACGAGACGGAGGTTGAGGTCCGAAATACATGTGAAAACCCATGGGATTCACAACCAAATTTTTGCAACAATTGATAGAAGTGATGTTGAGAGGATGATGACAGTTGAACAGATGTGTGTGCATGTTCTCCCACATCACTCTCCAGTGGTGGAGATGTTTGATGAGGGGACGGTGGACAGTCACTTATGACAGTGACTGTGTCCATTTGCGTTTGTGCAACTCCGTCACTGAAGTATGTTGAGTGGGGCTTGGACTTGAACTTCATTTTAGGATTGACATATTTGGTAATAAAATATTCAAATTTTTCCATGAGATACTAGAATTTCATTTGACTTTTCAGATCTTGAAACTGCAACACACAGAAGCGGTCCCAAAAATCTGTAGGCGATTCTTGTGAGGTCTTCTGTTGTTTTAACAGTTTTTTGTCAAGAGATTCTGGATCAAAATGATGGAAAGTAGATTCAATGAGATCAGAAAACTACTCAAGTGAGTACATGTTGTTAGGTGGTAGAATCAAGCACCACTGTAGTGGGGATTCGGAAAGTGTGTATGCAAGCAACACACTGGCCTCTTTTGCATAGAACTCATCTGCAAGGAATGCATAGAAGTCTTCTAAGTACTCAGGCCAATATACTTTGCCTTCACCATAATACGTGAATTTGTAAGAGATATCAACAAACTCCCTTTTGATGTCGAGAGGTTTGGCATGCAAAAAACATCGCGAAGAGATGAGTGTGACAGTATCCATGATATATGTGCAAAGATTGAGAACTGGATGAGAGGATGCAGCTTTTCATTTGGCCCTCCTTCTAGCACCAAGATGTTGATGGTGTTGGACCTACCAACATGTCAAGGGATCTCCTTGGTAAGAAGTCCCAACTAGACCTAAGACCTTTTGGTGTAGGAGTCCCAACAGTGGATCGTACAGTATCACCTTGACTGCAGTTGCGTGTAGAGGTAAGTAAGATTTCCTTGTTGGTAAGAAGGGTGTGACATGCGCAACAAGCCAAGGAAGGTGCATGAATGACTCTAACACATGGAAAGTGGAGTGAGTATGCCCCTTGGAAACTTGTGTAAACACACAGCTTGGAAGGGAACACACGAGCAAAGATGCATCATAGACTGGAAGGAAGGTGAACCTACAATCCAAAGTGATGGTTAAACCAACAACACATCTTAGTAAGATTCAAACATACACATATAGATACATGTGTAAGCAAAAATATACATATACCATTAGAGTAAACAAGTTAACTAATATAAAATAAAAAAATATGCATGAAACGAGTTGGCTCTGTTATATTAAGAAGTGAAAGTTCCAATCATATAGTACAACCATGACCAACCACTAGTCCCGATAACAGAAAATTAAAGTCACTGCCATCTACTCCTCCAAAGAGATGTACTAGCTCTGCATTATGGAAAATCCAAGGCTCATTACAATACTCTCCAAGATTTCTCTAAGATACTCCTATCAAAATCTTGGATGACCAAAAGCCTCTACAATGAGCTATGAGGTACTATAAAGAGAAAAGGGTGGGGTGACACTTGACATTCCCCTTTGTGACTGTTCACCTACCCTCATGACTCTTCAACTACTCTATGATTGTTACATTCAACTATCAACACTTGAAATTCCACTTGACAAGATGTTACATACAATCTGCACATCTACCCATGTGACAAAAAATAGGGTTGAGAAAGCCATGCAAGACATCACTAACACTCAGACAGTTGTGGTAAGACCAAATCTTCGAAATACTTGCGATTATCGATGGTGGTGAACTGATGCCAAACTTAGTTGTCCATGATGGCGTCTGAGCGCTCAATGGTGACATCTTGCTGAAAGTGAACTCTTTCCTCTGTTGCATCCAGGTACACCGATATGGTTACTCTGTCCAACTCATTTGATAACATGCGCATCATCATCTTGAGTGTAGTTGGACCAACAACATACTGATGCATAGTGTCCATGCTGATCTCCAAGTGTGTGTTAGCGACTATGTGCATCAACTTGTCGACATACATGTTCAGCTCCAGCCAGACTTGGTTGTTGTCTTTGCCTTAGTGAGCATGCCAATGGGTGGGATCACATGCATGAACACAATGACATCCATGTTCTCGAAAACCCTTGCATGCGATCAACAACACTGCTCACCCTGTCTGCTCCATGCTAAATGCTAGGATGGGTCTATAAGCAGTTTCATCAATTTGTGCACATTTCGCCTCCTACTGTACCTGTTCCTGCTGCAACTCCTTCTCTCATCTGTGTAGCTCTTGTTCTTCCTTGAGTTTCCGCTTCAACACCTGTAACTCCTTCTCTATTTCTCTCTCTGCCTCTGTGTGATCCTCTTCTTGCGCTGTCACCTCATAACCTCAATCTCAAAAGCTGCTCTCATCACAAGTGGATCTGCTTGGACTTGCAGCTTTGCTCCACCTCTACGTTGTCAACAAACTTACTCTTACATTTTCCAATTGCAGGTCTGGTACGTTTTGCTGCTGCTACCATTTCATCTTGATATCCTTTTCCTTGAGAAACTTGATGTCTTCATAGATAGGCAAGTTCATAGACAATTGATCGACTGCATCCCCAGCTACACTCTCAGCGATGTCTTTGATTCTTCTCTCCTGGAAGTCATTCTACCTGTGTTGTTGAGGGGCAAATGAACACCTGTGATACTTGGAGACATAGAAACACTCATAATAAGCAATATGTCAGTTGAAAACCAAAACAAACTGGAGGATTGACATGCAACATACCTGTGTGACTATCTGTGAAGATTGCACAGTTTTCACCTGGAGGCTAGAAGAGTGACTACAAAATGCGCAAAGCATAGTTTGGGCTATCGAGAGGCTAACTAACTATTGGAATTGCGCAATGCACAGTCCAGACTGAACTGCTGAGGACTAAAACTACGCAATGTGAAATTTCAGTGAGTAGTGGCATGCAAACCAGCAAACTGCATTGTGCAATTTCTGGGACCAACAAGACACTTCCCCCAAGAATTGCGCAATGCAAGCCTGGAGGTAATTACTGGGCCAGACTTGCACAATTTCTGGGGGGAAGGAAGAGCCTTCACTTCCAAAATTGAGCAATGATAGCTGGGCAAAGACAAGGTCCGAGCCAAGGTAGCCCAGACTTGTCGATGGGCGACTGAAAACATGAGAAGTCTGAATGCATGGTGAAACTGAGTGTAAACAAGATTGAATGGTCAAGCATGCAAACAGTAAGTGCAGAATTAAGAGAACAAGAAAGCATTCATGTGTGTGAAGCAGGTCGCCGCAACGGTGAAGTCGGTGCAAAAACAATGTCGTGCATACGACAACAGTGAGATGCAAATGACAACAAACGCTCATTGAAACCAAGAAGATAGCACTCAAACAAAGCGAAACACAAAAAGTGTCAGAAACGTAGTGTAAGACATGAAGAGAAGACTTACCCTGAAACAAATAAGCTGAAAGTGTCGAAGAATCCTGGATGTGATGTGGGATGTCAGAGTTGTAAGTTTGATGTGAGGCATGAGCTCTGCAACATCTGGTTCATAAGTTTTGACAAGATCGAGGTTATGAGGCACATGCCACAAATCTAGAAAAAGTGACACTTGGTGAGAGGTTTCTAAAATGGTCTTTGCATGTAACCTCTAACTACTAAAAGTAGATCCCTCAGATCTAGGGATGCCTTTGCATGCTGCCTTTTGTTATTTCAGGAAAAGTATCCCATGCATGCAAATCGATTTTGGATGTGATGTGGGATGTCAAAGTGGTAAGTTTGATGTGAGGAATGAGCTCTGCAACATCTGGTTCATAAGTTTTGACAAGATCGAGGTTATGACGCGCATGCCACAAATCTAGGAAAAAGCGACACTTGGGGAGAGGTTTCTAAAATGGTCTTTGCATGTAACCTCCAACTGCTAAAAATAGATCCCTCAGATCTAGGGATGCCTTTGCATGTTTCCTTTTGTTATTTTTGGAAAAGTAGCCCATGCATGCAAATAAGTTTTTCTCAGTCTCGAAGGGAACCAGTGAACTTGAAGGCACATGCATCGGTCCACGAGCCTGAGATGAAAATTTGCGCAGTTTCTGAGCTGAGTTGGGTTGGTTGTCCCTAAGGGGTTGCGCAATTTCTGCGGTCAGTAGGTGAAGACTTCCTAGAATTACGCAATTTCTGGGTTGAGTTGGGTTGGCCGTCCTAAAGGGATTGTGCAATTTCTGGGTTGAGTTGGGGTGGCTGTCCGAGAATTGCGCAATTTTTGGGCTAAGCTGCAGCACTGGTCTAGATTGTGCAGTTTTCTCAATGAAGCATGTCTGACTGCATTGCACAAATTTTGAGCTCATTAGGCCACCCAGTAGATCTGTGCAATTTATGGAGGGAAGGCTAGCTCCCCTCCAAAATTGCACAATTTTCTCAGGGATTGTCTCATCCAGCAAATGGTCTAATTCTGGAATGTCACCTTGCGGGAGGGAGACAAACAAGCTGACATGCGCAAGCTGGTAGGCCACTAAAACTTAGTTGAAGCCTATCCACTTGACAGTGCAAGACATGTTGCTACGGATGGTTGGTAGGGAGGCTCCAAAACAAAGCTAAGGCAAAATTTTGTAGGGTGGTTGTTGTCGCTACAAAAAAATATTAATTAGTTCTTCCTTCCCCATCTCATAAACTAAAAGAATCCAATCAGTTTGGCTACCCTTCCCTGTGAGATCTATTTGTAAACACTAAAATCGATCTGTACTTTATGAAATAGAATTCATAGCCCAATGGTAATCTAGTTATCAACCAACCATTCAAATATAAATCAAACCTTAAACTTCATAACTAGCGTAATATTCAATACAAAAAAATTAAATCTTACAGAGAGAGCCCTCTCTGAAGCTGGTAGGGCTAGATCCCAGCTTTCGAAGTAGGTTTGTGGTTACCATTGCGATTTCAACCTCAGAAAATTACAGAGTGCTAACAGATAGTAAGATGGTCATGTTTGTTTTTTCAAGTGTTTTATTGAAGTTGGGGGCCTGTTAGGAATATTTAAGGGAACTCCTTCCTAGAAAAATTTACACCTAGTCAAAATTTTATCATTAACATGGATATCTTCAATGTATACTACTACACAAATGAGCTTAACATTAATGTTTAATTTTCTAGTGTTGGAAAAGTAACTAGGCTTGGTATTCATAATTGTGTCATTATGTATGTCTTATATAATATGTAAAATAAGAAATAAAATATTGTTTTTCAATCATGGGTATCATGCTCCATTTAATGGTCATCTAGATCAAGCATGCATTTCATGCTCCTAGGGTTTGTTAGGTCAAGAAATATTTGTATTGAGTAAGAAAGAATTATTGTTATATGTAAAAGACCTTTTGGGAAAATTTATATTTAGAAAGAAGAAATATTTTTTGATTCATTCTATCCTCCAACATCAAGTCATCCTTGCCACGGTAAGTCATCTATGTTGGGCATATTTTCACTCTCTTGATGACTATATATAACGAAGATTTTTTCCACATCTGAGGAGTGAAATGAAGTTCGATCTGTATAGAAGAGGAGCCAGAAAATCAAAGTGTAGGCTAAAGGAAGACAAGAATCTCAAGAAAGAAAGGAAGACATGGATCTCTGAACTGTTTATCTCACACATGCTAGTATGCTAGGGTTCATGTGCAAGTTGCAGAACAGATAATTACAAGTTGAATTGCAGACTTAAAAAAAAATACTAGGACTTTAAGGAGAAGAAATGTTTGTGATCTTTCGACTATCATTGACTTGGGAAAATGTTGGCTCAATTGAAGAATAATTTTGGAGGGTTGACTTAGTGATTGGTGGAGGTTTATTCTTTTGGTTTTGGAGGTATTTTTTGATCTAATTCTATAATAAGGAGATTATTCAAGTTTTCCCCAAGTTGTCAGTTTTTTCTGATGCAGAAGCATTCAACCCAAGGAAAATAATTGTAATTAAGTAGACATAGAGGGGTCATGTATTTTTAGGAAATAGTTTTCCTAAGTCTCGAATTAATGTAATATCTAAGACTTTAAGTGATTTAATTAGATATGTGAGAGGAAATTGTAAGTACCCTCGAATAAATGAGGACATGAGTGGAAATAATAACAAAAGAGCCTAAAGTCAATTAGGACTCTTAGAACATTTCATGATTGTAGGAGTGAGAGAGAGTTTTTAGGCATTACATGGAGAATAGATGTGGACCATTGAGCTGAATAAGGGGAATTTTCTATTTAAAACAAAGCGAATGATGGAATGGATAAAAGTCTTGAGGAGACTTATTAAATGTAATACTACCACATATGTATTCTGTAGTGAGCTTTAGGGCTTTAGTTGAGTGATTCAAGGAAAGGATGTGATCAAATCCTTCACAGTGATCCGATCCAATGTTTCCATATAAATATATGTGTTATGGAACTGCGCGTTCAATAGGAAAGATAGAGCGAGACATATAGAATATATGTAAGCCTACAAGCAAAGTCAAAAAAGAGTCCACTAACATTGGAAAATAGGCCTATGTTAGACTGAGGTGTCTCGAATGTAATCTTTGCTTTTACATATATAGATTCAGTTTATTCCTAACTGTGTCAGAGTGTATTAAATGCATGTTTTATGATTGATTATGGTGGAAATTGTAGGGTTCTGTTACAGAATATTGCAAGCAAAGTTCTAAAGAATGCGTGGAGGATAGAATGACCAAGAGGAATCATAAGGGTTCTTAAAATCCATTGAAGAAGTTGAGAATTCGTTGAGGAATCAGCTCAAGAGGGAGTTACAGCGAAAACAATGAAGAACAGGATCCTTTGGAAAAGTCGAAACCATGGACAAAACTGAAGAAAATAAATAAAACACAAGTAAAGTGAAGAGCCGAGGAATGGAGTGGTAATGCTCAGCAGCCATTAGATCTGAAAGATTAACGGTCGAGATTAAGTCGCATCGGTGGAAACCATTGCAACAAGGACTGGAATGAGCCTTTGGAATAAAGTGATTGCGATTGTGTGATTAATCATCGACCGTCGAAGCACGATCCTGATCAATGGTTATGATTAAATCGGCCATCACATATCGGGAAGCAGAGATCGGAGGTATCGAAAGATCAGTAATCGGCTTTGGAAAGAGGCCCGCGATAATACAAAGGGCTGATGGATGAACAAACCCGACGCCGCTTTGAGTCACAGTATATAAACTTTGAAGTCCGCTTTATATTGGTTCGGGGGGAAGTTTAAGGTAATACCTTTGTTGCACCGAGTGTTTAAATGTTATGTTAATGACTCCGATAGTCACATATTGGAAGCCAGAGGGGTGATGAACCACATATGTGGTAAGGCCGGGAAAGACAACCGATAGCAATTGCGATGAGGTTAAACCTCGGGTTTTGTGCGATAGTCGTACGAAAGGCGGAAGAAGACATGTTTTGGGCATTTTTCCTTTGTAATTGATTTATAAATGAATTAAGCATGGTTGAAGGTTGTAAAGGGTTTCAAGGATTTTGATAGGAAGAAATTAGAAGAAGGCTTTAATAAAGTCTTATTTAAAAGGTTATAATGGGTCTAAACTCCTGATAGGAGGTTTAATTAGGATGATTGAGTTCTGATTTAAAGGAACCATGATAAAAGGGTCTTAATCACATATATAGTTTGAAGACTTGACTCCTTTGTGAGTCAATTGTCTGGGACAGTTGTGTTTATGCATACTGTGGGTAGGTGCGGGTCATTATCCTACACCATTAGTGGTATCAGAGAAGATCTGTAACCAAAGCAGAATTGAAATCAAAGCGAGGGAAGATTTCCTATGAAAAGGAGGTTGCACACAGAAGAAGGTAATGTGCATAAGGCTACAATAGAAGACTACAAGGGGAACTTTTGAAGTTCTGGAAGATTGTAGCATTCCAACAGAGGTTTGGAGTAAACAAGAACAGAGGATTTCTTGGAAGAAAGAGAAAGCAAGATTTCTTAATGAAAGTTCTGAAGGAAAGAGGACTTAGAGACAAGACAGAGAGCGATCCATTCAAAGCACAGGTGGAATGGTGAAACAAAATCATGCTGAGATCTTGAAGGTGAGGTAATATGTTCTGTTTTAAATTGAGAATGTTTGTTTTTATACTAATGCACAAGTGACAGTAAGAGAATTTGTGAGAGGAGAACCAGATGTGTTCTTGAAGACAGAATAAGGAGAATACTCTAAAGGAGAAGTGGTAGTGAACTTGAAGAATCCAACAAGAAATTGGACAGAGAGGACAACTGAAGTGTTCTCAAGAGAGAGTGAGAGATTTCATAAGCCTAGAAGGAGCAAAGGTGTTTCTCAAAAGGAGGTTCAAGATAGAGGACCTATGCTTACCAAAAGAGTGAGTGAAGAGAGCTTAGTGAGGTAATATTAAAGCGAGGAGGACTAGCTGTTGCAGAGGCTTGTTGCAAAGGAGATCATGCAGAAAGAGGAGAAGATGACTACTGATAGTCATAACAGAGGTTCAGAAAGAGGCCACAGTAGAAGAAAGATGATGAAAGGGGATGCAAAAGTAGATGGCAAGAATATGAGTCAAGAGGAGTGTTACACAATAATTTGTCACCGTTTGTCACCGTCCCTGTTACCCCTCTCCTCCACCTTGGAGGACTCATTTCGGGACTTGTGAGAAGTGACAAGACTTGAAACCAATTGCATCATTTACCTCTAGACATGAGCTTCATATGCCCTGAAGACATCTCCTGCTCTTTTCCCTTAAAAAACAACCCTTTTTGCATTAGCGCTGGTCCACTGTGTTATGCCCGCGCCAATGGGGAAAATACTATTGAAAGGGCATGCCATTAGCGCTCTGTCCCAGAGTCGCAATCGCGCCAACCTTTTTGGGCAAAGTTTTGAACTAATCAAACCTCCGAAAGTTCTATCCAACTCATTCACCAACTGCATCCAAGTTAAAAGAGGATGGTTTGGCTTCGAATCTCCTTGAATGGGAAGTAGTTTGCCACCATTTCATAGAAGTTTCCAAGTGATGAAGCCAAATCCATTATTGTTGAGATTGACCTTATCTCTTCCTTTTCCTCTATAAAAGCTTGTCTCCATGGCTTGAGCAAGCTAGTTCTAATTCTAGTGGCAATACTTGTGCTGAAAGGAAGATATCAAGAGGTTAGAGTTGCAAGAGCCTTCTTTGTGTCCATAAGACTTTACCTAAGTAAGGATATCTTGTCACCAAAGAGAGAGAGGCTTGTCCCTCATTCCTTCAAGCTTTGCAAGACTTGTGTAGCTAAACACCCAGCCAAAGGAGGACTTGACGTCAGGACGCTGGCTGTATTTTCGTTTGTTGATTATTAATAATAGATGAATATCATTATGGTTCCATTCTCATTGTACTTGTAATGGTTGATGTTGAATTATATCCTTCCTGACTGATGTATAATTGCATATATTAGATTTCACACTTGTGTTTGTGTTTTTCTCTTTATGTGCAGATGTTCATTCACAGAGATAGTGGAAGACTGTGACCGGCCAAGACAAAGGAGCGTGGGCGACGTCTCTTCTACAAACAAAAACATTGGAACTCAAGTAGGTATTCATCACCTACCTTTTATTTGCAATTAGGAACTTGCGTGATAACATTGTTTGTTTGTTGCTAGACCCGTTCTGGGCTAGTAGGGATCGCCTCTATCCATAGAGGGGATTTACCTCTCCAACATTTGGTATATCAGAATCCCAAACAATGGGATTTAGCATTAGCTTAAGCTGAATTTGCTTACAATGACACACCAAACCGAAGCACTGGAATGAGTCCATTTCAGATTGTCTTTGGAATGCGTCCGAGAGGAGTATATGAGCTAAGAGATTTGGGGAAACAAGAAGCCAAAAGTGCAAGTGCTGAAGATTTTTTTGAACAAATGCAGAAGTTACAGGAAGAGATTAAAGGTAAACTACAGGAAAGCAGCAAGAGATACAAGCAAAGAGCAAATTTGAGAAGGAGAGAAAAAGAGTTTCAGGTAGGAGATTTGGTCATGGCATATTTGAGGAAAGAGAGATTTCCTACAAAAGCTTACAATAAGCTAAACCTGAAGAAGATAGGACCCTATAAAATCAAAAGGAAATTTTTAGCCAATGCATATGAGATTGAATTACTGGAAGGGATCAGAATATCTCCCATTTTTAATATTGCAGACTTGTATCCATTCAGAGAGGCAAAAACAGAGTTGCAGACTGAAGCTACAGATGATGAAGTTCAAACTGTGGATTGGGAAGAACATGTACCAAAAACATTCAAGAAAGAATTTGAAGCTATTTTAGATCAAAGGATATCCAAGAAAACTCGAGGATAGACATATTCGCAATATCTGGTCAAGTGGAAAGAGTAGCCAATGGAAGATTCCAATTGGTTGACAGCAACTGAATTGCGAAAATACGACATAAATCTTGAAAATTTAAAGAACCAATCTTTTCTTCTCCGGGAGTCTGATGCAGGAGCATCGGAACTGGCCAACAATGTGGAAAATTGTCCACATGTTGTGGCTGACAAGGAGGAATTCATTGCTGTGTATTAAAATTCAGTTTGCTAAAGAAGTCGACTTCACAAATAATTAGTTATTACTGTAATAGGTGTGTCTATCTTATTGATAAGATTGTTATAACAGGTGTAAGTGAGCACAAATAGATATGAGTTTATTGTTAGAATTTTTATAATTAGAAGATCATGTATTGAGTATTTAGGGAGCAAGGATAAGACAGTGGTAATAAAAAACGAAGAGATTTTATTCGTGAGGGGTTTTTTTTTTTAGTGTAATCTTCGAGAGCGCGAGCTCAGAAGATTGTGAAAATCATATGTGTGTTGTAATAGAGATCGTTTTATGAAATTTGAATGTAGAATTTCTGTACATTAATAAGGTTTTATGGTGCGCAACAATGTATGCGAATTTGGAAGAAAATTCATGTATTAAATTCTCTGTCTTGGAAGTGATTGTGTTTTAGTTTGAAACACGTTTTTTGTTTCGGCATTATGGAATTAAGGAGAGTTAACAAGACTTTTCCTGTTTGTATTGTTTCATGTTATTGATTGTAATCGAACACTGAAAGACTGTGATCGTAGATTCCAGAAATTTCGTATCGAAATTTAATAGGGAGTGGTAGTTGTGTCAATCAAAGACTCAGCGAATTGGAACCTGCAAGAGTTAGTGCATCTGAGTGTTTAATGCCCGAATTCTCGTGGCGATTCCAGTCAAAACTGCGTGGAATCCAATAAAACAAGATATATACATATCTAATTTATAATGGTGTGACTGCCAATTGTGAATAAATTCCTTGAATATTGGTCATTCGAGATGCTCACCTTTGTTAAGTGGTCGAATGCGAACAGATTGCATGGGATTTGGAGTAATCGGTAAATGTTCATTGTTATTGTCAATTGCTGCAATGTCATAGGTATGTGCTGGTAATGTTATTTTTAAGTAGAGGCGTTTTCACTGTCATAAAAAAAGAGAACAGTAATGTATGGGCGCGTTGTCTCCGAAGTGAAGAAGAAAAAGCTACAGGAAAAAGGCGCATTTGCAATTGTGTAATATCGCCTTGGATTGGCTAGTTTGTCAACAGATAGGGATAATTTGGAAGGCCGACATACTGAATTTTTTTTTATCTGTGATTGTTTTAAAAACTGTTGTTCCAATATCGATTTGTTAAAGATTATATAAAGTGGGTATTACATTACGCAGAGCTATCCTGCGTCATAAAGTTTAAAGCCAAAGCTCAAGTATCAAAATTAATGTAATACATTGCATGAGAACATGCAATACCTTCAGTTTGGGGGTATGTTGGGTCTACGAATTATCCCTTCAGTTTGGGGGTATGTTGGGCCTACGAATTATCCTTAAAATACATCCACTTTCACTCCATTCACACATTTTTCACCTCTATTCCACCACCATGTCACCACATCAACTTCACTTTCATCATTAATTGGGTTACCATTATGTTTTCCAAAACATTATTAATTCTTAGTATTTTTAGGTGAATTTGTGGTTAAACTTTAGAAAATAATATCCATATACTTATACCTAACAATTAGAATGAGTTTGTTGACATGTGTAGGTACAAAGGAAGCTTCCAAGGCATCTGTATGTGGCACTCTATGTTCAAATTCGAATTTGAGGAGATCATGGACCTCATGGAGGAGATCATGGAGGATAGGGTTATGTGTCACCATTGGTTGAGAAATATGTGGATCAAAGGAGGGTATAGTGGGTCTACATTTATGAGTTTGTTATCATAGCTTTTGTATAAATAGGATTGTTATCTCCTTCATTTGTAATCTTAATCCTCATTTGTAATCTTCATATTTTAGAATATTAGAACCTAGTCCTTCATTGTAACCTAGTAACGTTAATCTAGATAGAATTTAGAATACTTTTGGTTAGGATCATATGAGCTTTTAGCCATTGTACTTTGAATATTATGATGAATAAAATGGAGCTTATTTGATCCTCTAAACTTGACTTCTTCTTGGGAGTTCTTGTGAATCCTTGGAAGGATCCCCATTGCCTAGCAAGTACACTTTTGTTTTGGTAAGCTTTTATTTTATGTTTGTGAATTTCATTAGATTAAATTATTATGTTCATATGTTTGAAATATTAATGAATGACCTTTCATAAGAAAGTATTAATGTTTCCTTCAATGAATTTGATTTGTTATTTTATGTTTGATTTCATTAGTTTAAGTTCCATATTTATATGCTTGAGATATAAACGAATAGTCTCTTGTAAGAGAGCTTTAATATTTCATGCAATCAATAAGAATTATGTTTAAGAGCTTTAATTTCATTAGTTTAAATATTTGACTAGAAATATTAATGAATAGTCTCCTATAAGGGAGCTTTAATATTTCTTCACCTAGCTTAGTTTAGTTTGTCTCTAATCCATATATATTGGATGATCCTCAAAGTTTACTTACCTGGGTTGACAGTAAATGAAACTCTAATTTGCATCCGCATTTTAGACCCAACAAACATTCTGAAAACAACATTTATAACTCATGAGGGTCATTATGATTTTTTGGTCATGCCTTTTGGCCTTACTAATGCACCTTACACATTTCAAGGTTTGATGAATTCCATTTTCAAACCCTTCCTTAGAAAATTTGTGTTAGTATTTTTTTATGATATACTAATCTACAACAAGTCTTGGAAAGATCATGTTAAACATGTTGAGAGGGTGCTCAAACTGTTGGAGGAGAAATAATTATATGCAAAAACCTCCAAATCTTTCTTTGGAGTACAAGACGTGGAATATTTGGGCCATATTGTATCTCATGAGGGTGTTAAGCTAGATCCTAAAAAAATTATGTCCATTAAGGAATGGAAAATTCCCACAACCATAAAGCATCTTCGAGGATTTCTTGGGTTGACAGGCTATTATCGCAAGTTTTTTAAGAATTATGGGAGAATAGCGACACCTCTAACATTATTATTAAAGAAAGATGCATTTTCTTGGAATCCAGAAGCAATGAAGGCCTTTGAACATCTTAAAGAGGTAATGTGCCAAACACTGATCTTAACTACACCAAACTTAACAAAAACTTTTATTATGGAATGTGATGCTTTAGGAAATGGAATTGGTGAGGTTTTAATGCTAAAGGAAGACCCATTTCTTTTGAAAGTCATCCAATCAGAGGAATGTATTTACACAAACCTATTTATGAGAAGGAAATTTTGGCAATACTACATGCACTAAAGCAATGGCGACCTTACCTAATGGGAAGACACTTCAAGGTAAAAACAGATAATGATAGTCTTAAATAAATTTTGGAACAAATATTATCTTTAGAAGAGCAACAAGAATGGGTGACAAAGATGTTGGGTTATGACTTTGAAATCATCTAAAAAAAAGGGAAGCAAAATGTTGTTGCAGATGCACTCTCAAGAAAGGATGAAGATGTGGAAGCATTTCTTTCTGCCATCTTTATTATCCAACCCGAGTGGATAACTGAAGCAAGGGATGAATGGAAGAATGATGAAGAGGTGTGGTCACTCATTCAAATTTTGCAGCAACATCTCAGTACATCTTATACATTTAGCTATAAATGATTCATTATGATACACAGATTGCATATATCTTTGTAAGAATTCCCAACTCGAACAAAATATTATTTTGGAATTGCATAACTCTCCCTTAGGAGGGAACTTAGGATTTTTAAAAACTTACCATAAGGTCAAGAATGAATTTTTTGGGATGGCCTTTAATCTCTTATTCAGAAGTTTGTAGCAGAATTTTCGGTTTTCCAACAAAATAAAGTTCAGATAATTAAGACCCGAGGTCCATTACAACCTTTATCCATTCCAAGTCAATGTTTGGAGGAGGTCTCAATGGATTTTATCACAGGTTTACCCAAGTCTGAAGGAAATAGTGTCATCGTGGTGGTAGTTGATAGACTTACCAAGTATGCACACTTTTGTGCATTATCTCATCCTTTTAAAGCCAATACAGTTGCTACTGCATTTATGGAAACAATTCAAAAGCTTCATGGAAATCCAAAGATTATAGTAAGTGACAGAGATCCCATTTTCACTGTAAATTTTTGGACAAAATTATTTTCTTGTCTTGGTACTCAATTACCTCAAAGCTCATATTATCATCTCAATCTAATGGGAAAATAGAGGTAGTGAACAAATGTTTGGAAGGATATCTCTATTTATTTTTATTTGATAAACAAACACAACGGGTCAAGTGGTTACCTCTAGTTGAATGGTTGTATAACACTTCCTTTCATACTGCAACAAAAATGACCCCATTTATGGCACTTTATGGATATTGTCCACCATGCATCACATCATATTTAAGAGAAAATTCTAAGTTTTGAGCAGTGGAATATCACGTCGAGCATCAACAACAAATTCTCCAACTCTTAAATGATAACCTCACTATGGCGCAGAATTAAATGAAACAACATGAAAATTAGCATCGTAGTGAAAGAAGTTTTGATGTAGGTGTCTGGGTATTTTTACGGCTACAACCATACAAACAAATTTATTTCAAGCAAGATAAGAAGGATAATTAATTATCATCCAAGTACTACGATCATTACAAGGTGTTATAAAATATTGGTACTATGGCATACAAATTGGAGTTGCCTGCACCTTCCCGAGTATAACCATTTTTCCATGTTTCATGCTTAAACAAGGTTATCGATGACTAGTTCAAACAATGTTGATAGAACTTGACGAAGAAGGTAAAATCATATTTGAGCTTGAAACAGTCATGAAAATAAGAAGTCGGTAGGCTACAAAAGTGATCAATTTCAGAGTATCTCGTTAAGTGGAAGAACTTACCCATTGAAGATTCCACATGGGAGGATGATAATTTTATACAGAAGTATACATAACTACTCATGCATTGAGGACAAGACTTTTTGAAGGAGAGGGGCATGTTATGTCCCTATAATACTAGTGTATCCCCCTTATTATTATTGTTATTCCCATTTAGCCACCATATTGTTATTGTTGTGCCCTATAGAAGCCCACTATTGTTATGTTGTGCCCTTACATTATTATTGTTATGTAGGCTTTGATTATATTGTGGCCCCTTAGAATCCTATATATACAAAAGAGGTATTGTCATTTTTTATCATCCAAGAATTGTTCATTTATCTAATTTAAAGTAGTTTTCCCCCTTTAAGAGGATAATTTTTAAGTTGTTGATCTATATTTTCCGTGAGCTGGTTGCATAACAACTTTATAGTTCATTCCTACAAGTAATGTATAGATTTATTAACACTTGAACTTAGGTAGGTATTATCTATCATTCTCTCTTACTGAAGAATATAGATTGTTCCATGGAAGAATTGGACTCTCCATATAGGTAAATGCATGTGTGGAATTGACATGCATAATGCATAGCATCTCTCAAGTTTTACAAACTTGAGATTGGCATCAAAAGTATTGAGGTAAGGAGTGTAACATTATTGCTAATATTATAAATCTTATTCAAATGCATTTGTCAGTGCATTTCTAACCAACAAGTGTGGTTCATCGTTAGGACAAGTTGAAGATTTAGATCTAGACTGCATGTTAAATAGACAGAGCAGAGCATCCAATGGCTATGTTTGACCAGGCAACGACTATATTAAACTGGTCAACTAGAATGGCTAACGACTATATTTGACTAGGAAATAGCTAACCGGACAGGACCAAGAGATATGAACATAATTAATTAATTAGTAAACTCCTGTCCATATCTCTTGGTCTCGTCCGGTTAGTCGTTTCCCAGTCAAATATAGTTCTTAGCCATTCTAGCTGACCAGTTCAATATAGTTGTTGCCTAGTCAAACATAGTCATTGGATGTTCTGCTATGTCTATTTAACATACAACCTGGATCTGAATTTTCAACTTAACCTGACGATGAACCACACTTCTTGGTTTGAAACACATCTACAAATGCATCTGAATGTGATTTACACCGAAAAATCTTCTTAAAAAACTTGATATGGATCACAGAAGCTTAAATTCAACAATTATAAATCTTATCACCACTTTTTGGTGCCATTTTATAGGAGGTGCTATAGAACACACATTATTTTTTATCATTTTAACACAAAAAAGAGAGAAAAAATAGTTTTACATAATAGGTTGCATTTTCTTTGTTTAAGCAGTTTCTTAATATTGCATGCCTTAGCTTAGGGATAAATTAGGAAATTTTTCATTTAAAATCCCAACCATTTAACCAAGACTTGAAAATAGAAAAAATTAACAAGTTGATTATGAACCATCTTCCCAAGAGAGAACAATTTTTTATAAATGTCTCAAAAGAGGAAGAATCATAATCACTAGGTACCATGATGGCACATTGTGGTTGGAAAAACCATTGCACATAATGCCCATGTACATCCAAAATGTCACTGGGTTGTCACATATAGGTGACAAGATTCCAAAGGCGGTAAATTTGACTGTTTGGATTCAAGAGTTCATTGGAGGAATGATGGCCAAGAACTAGAATGACCTAATTATCATCCAAGTCTAGGACCCCCACGTAAAATGGTCATACATTATTATTTATTTTTTCCTTACTCTAGTGAGCCAGGAATCTAACGCCAAATTGAACATGCTATAAGCAATCGACGAGATTATCAAGATAGGAAAAATATACAATTAGGCTAAGTATGTTGTTGATATGGTAAAAGCCAACTACCAAGAGTGTAAAAACTCTAGTAATATTATTTGATTCCCATCTTTATTAATTTGGTTAGATATCAAATAGGTTTCCCCAATTGGTGAGATAAAATTTACAAAGAAGTATGTTTCATTGATGAAAAAATATAAAATATTTTCACATGGTTAGGCAATATCCCCTGAGTTGGTTTCCTCGTAGGAAATATTTAGGAAGTGGATGTTAAATTTAAAAATGGTGTCGAGCAGATGGAGGGTTCATCAATAGATTCAAAATATGTTTCATAGCATGTCACAAATTTAACTATGCATCAAAACGAAGAAGGTTTGATATGTCAACTCTAGTTTTGTTGACCCTAAAAGCCTCCCTTACCAACCTTCTGTTGAAAAAATATTTGAGGAGTTAAGTTGATAGACAAATATTGTCTGCCCCATTCTTCCTGGTGCTTGGAATTCGTAGACTGGTGTCTTTTTTCCTTTCATTGATGGGGATGAGGAGGAAGAATAAGAAAGAGAATTTTATACAGTTCTATTCAGAGTCGACTTGTTAGGGCCTCTGTCAGAATCCTTAAACAAGTTTGCAAGCAAGGAAATCAACATGTCTGTCAAAGTTAAATAACAAGGAATATGAATTAAATAGTAAGATGCAAGAATAGATATTAGACTCAATGATCCTAAATTGTGACACTGACTCAACTCAATTGTAGAATAGGTCTTGGAGGAGACAAAAGTGAAAGGAAAAGTAGTAAAAAAATCCAAGGAAACATCAAGATTTTTTAAGGTCATTTGTCGACCTATACATTTTGTAGCCCTTGGGACATGCCAAGGACATTTTCATTGAAACAATAAATCAAAAGATTATGGAAAATCAGGGAAAAGAAGAATATCAATAGTCGACTTGAGCATAGTTGAGTTATTATAAGGGAAATTTGGTACAAAACAAACCCAAGGTTAGTTGATCAGGGGTGGAAAAGAAAAGCAGAAAGTATTAGACATCGACCTAACATTAGACTCACATCATGTCACTTCAACAACTATTGTAGGAGTAAATTTTGTATACAAGACAACAACTAATCAACATGCTAAAATTCATGAGCTTTCAACCAAATATGTTGGGTTGACCAATATGAGTAAGGGTACTTCAATAAAGGTTGAACCAAAAATGATAGATTCATTAAGCACACCCCAAACTCAACAACAAGTAACATCTAGATAGGTGACCATAGTAAAAAAACCTACCAAAAAACAAGAAAGAGATCATCAAAAGAAAGGCCTACTAAATTGTATGACCTCACTTATGCATATAATAAAATTGTGTTTTCTTGTATAGAGTATTCAACAAAAGAATCTAGATGAAGATTGAAAAAGAGACTGAGCAACGACGATAGGTTAAAGCAAGGGAATAAACAACAAGAGCAGGTGCAGTCAGACTGCATGACCTAGCCCACAAAAAAACTCAATACATACATTCTGATGAGAGTTAATGATCCACTTGTTGTGCTGATGGCCAAAAATAACCATGATCAACAATGGGTAGATGGCATGGTCAGGGCCCCAATCAAGCCCTTATCTGTTTGGGATGGTGATTTCACTATTCCAAATGGGTCCAATTATCCCTCACTCTTATTGTTGACTTATGATATTTCTAACGACTTATCAATAATAAGAGAAGTAAAAATGACCACCTTATAGCATGCTTGCAAGAAAGTAGTCTTTAAGTTGACATAAGGGCTCAACCAAACCACCATTGGGGTTGCACCTATGAAAAGGAGACTTTTGCTAAAACCTCCTGAATGCAAAATGCAAACTAGTCTTAGATGAAAGTAATAGAAATAAATCATAATCTATAGTCCTTATCCTAGTTAAGAGAAAGATATTGTAACATAAAATAGCTTAAATTTAGAATAAAATTGGAGTCAACAGATCAGGGAAATAGTTCTTAGATCTATTACTTGTTCACAAAAATTTGGACAAACAAATATCTGATAAATAGTTATTAGATATTTATTTTTCATATATCTAAATTCAAAGGAGATTTCAATTGAAACAATAGATCTCATTTTTGGATTAGCGGGTCCTAACCCAGGTTCAGAGTTAGTTGCACCAAACAAATCCCTACACTACTAGCCCTTTCCACATCAATATGTGGAATGCGGACTGAAGTCTCACTTGAAGCAGTATGGGGTGATGTTGGAACCAAGTTTCTGCACCCAGAGAGCAGTGTGATGTCTTTTTGTGATCTAGATCTGCCTTCATGCATATTGGTAAGCCTTTATTTCTTATCGATGTAACTCCCTTTAATTAGCTACTAGACCCCCACGAAGGTCTACGACTAGATTTTGTAGACCCTGAACAGGCTAATCAACTACTTACGCACATCCAAGATTATTATTAACCCAATATTTATTCAGATCTACTTAAGTGTTGGATAACTTTAACATGCAATGATATAATATTTGCGTAAATACTTGACATTAATTTCATTCACATAACAATATAGATCTGGTAAAGTCGTGCATCAATACAACATTATTTCTGAAACCCATCATTCATCACAACATAAAGCGCATTATAACATAACTAAATGGATAAACACAGGAATTTCTGTAATAATCTTCTTTATCGATAATCAGTTAAGCTTATAGACTCAAGACTTCCCTACGCACTTAGTTGCAGGGGTCCACGCACTCAGCTACGGACACTACTCTAGGTCTCTGTACACACAGTTGTAGAGCCCTTCTTCTACCTTATGCACTAACTTAAACTCCTTCTGTTGTACCCACAGACAACTTTTATTCTTCCAGTATCCTACCTTAGACTCTCTAAGACAAACCTATTTATACAATCCCATGGTCTGCGAACCATGGGTAGATCTTCACAAAGCTGATTTAACTTATATAAAAGAGGGTAAAAACCCTTTTTGACTCTTTACTTAACTACGTGCTCCGCGACCACAATTTGCAAAGAATTTACATCCTTTTACATAAAACTTGGGCATTTTCCCAAAACTGACCCAAGGGACCCCATCCCAACAGGCCCCCACACAAAGATCATGACTCTCCCTTGAGCCACTCAGCTGGCGTAGAGATCTTGCTGTGAAGATTGCTTAGCTCTACTTGTGCAACAACCACTTCAATTGCACTCTACGTGGCTGTCTGCTTGATTTTTTCTACCAGTTTCTCTGTGGTTGGTCCTTCGCTGGCTCGCTTGATCTATTGTTGTGTACTCTACAAGTGTGCCAACTTTTCATGTATTTTGGTCAAGACTACGTAGGCTTCATCCAACCAAGGCCCCATCCTAGCCTTAAGGACTGCCTCTTTATTCTGCACCACTTCCACCCATGTAAGGAGCTACTTAACCTCCTATAGCTTGGTGAGGCATTGTGTTGTAGCAATGGTGCGAATCATCACTCTTACTTCATTGTATTGTTTTTGGAGCTCACAAACCTATATTTAATACCTGTTGGGTCATGACTACTTCCATAGATTGCTCAGACAATGCGGTGCAGTCCACAACCACGGCGTCCACTGTAGCGACTCCATCCATAACAATAGCTTCGTGTTGTTCCCTAACCTATGGTGGGGTTGAAGGTTGTGACTTCATCTCTAGTTCAATGATTTTCATGTTCAGCTCAAACTGAACTCTAGCCACCTCTTCCTTGGCATCGCGCACACCCGCAACAAGTTTCGTGATCTTGGCCTCCGATGGTGCTTTCTTAGGTATGTGCAGCTTCGGCATTGTCCTACATGCTTCTACCACCGCCTCTTCTAACTGAGCGCTTTTCAATTGGATGGTTTCCTTTGCTTTCAAGGCCTTTGTATTCGCAACAAACATCTACCCATTGTTCACTTGCTATTCATTTACGAGCATGAGGGTGCACTGCTCCTGTGCTCTTAACTCTACCGTCACACCTACCTACAGCGTGTGAAGATACTCATTAGGGAGTGCGGCGAGGCTGAGGTCGATGTTCTTTAGAGAACTCATAATGACCTCGTCATCGACTACCTTCACACTCAATGATCCTTCTAGTAGCACGACTACTCGGAGATCCAGTGATCTGACCATCTCTGCTACTTGATTGGTCCTGGGTGCCAAGCTCGTTGGTGTAGTGCTTACCTGCCCTACACCGACCTGGATCCTACTTGTTTGGATCTGTAGCTTAGGCATATTCTTTTAGATAGTACTTAGCACCTGATGTTGCTATTGTTCAAATTGTTGCAATAGTTCCACTGTAGTATCGCATATTATCTTTGATCTCATCGAGATCGCCTTCTATTAGTGCGATTGGATCTAATGATGCCTTTGTCACTTTCGAATTCTTCTAGGGCCCCTCCTTCTGCTGATCCCTGTACCTTTTTACCTAGAAGGGAGTGCTCCATCCTTCCTCACCACCAATGCCCTAATCTGACTGACCCTCCTCCTTTGTCTAGCGCGAATGGGACTTACCACTCCACTTGGAGTCATGATCTTCTTGTAAGGCCTGCTACTTCGTAGCGTAATCCTTTTCTAGCCAGGTCTTCTCCTTGGCCTCTTTCCTTTACTTCTTGCCCAACTGCTCGACCGCTTTCTTCGTTGCTTCCTTCTTTTTCTTCTCCATAGATTTGTCGGTGCCTATGGGAATATCAGATGGAGAATGCCAATATATTGGACATAAATTGATAACCTCATGAATAGCATCATCTGTAGCAAGGCAAGGTAGGTCAAACCATTTTTGTTGTGGATTTCTGTACCCTAATATATATGCGATGGAAGTCAGCTTTAAACTTTGTGTACTATGCTAATTTTTCAAACACAGTCGGAGACAACCATGGCTTCTAGTTGATGGCCATGTGTAGGCTCACCTCCATCAACACCTAGAAAACTTTGATCTCTATGATCCACATGGCATCCTTTGTGGCCCAAAGGGAGGCAAACTAGGCAGCCTCTGGCAATCTTTTCTCCAGGGGAGGAAACTACTATCCTCCAACAAGTCCCAAGCCGCTAGTACGATGGAGAGAAATAACCATGTGTAGTGGAAGGTTTTTCTCTCATCCTGAGCGTCACAAAAATTTACAAGGAACTCGCTACAGAGGTAGCATGACCAATTGAAATGCATTCCCTCTGCACACTATGCAGCCAATGAAACTACGACTGTTGGAACCTCGTCCGCGTGGCATTTTCTCATGACCTTTCCAACTAAGATCTGTGTTGAAATTTTCACCCAAGGGTCGGTGATAGATGTGATGGAGTACCTGCATGGCTTTTTAACCAGCTTGAACTTTTCCTTCATCTTCTTTGCCAAGTCACGCTCACTCATCTTTCTGCCAAACTCCTTGGCCGGATTCAAGCCTGAGTGTAGTAATAGCGTGATCCAATGGATCAGCATATCTGTAATCAGGATCAACATGCTCAGCCACAAAAATCTGTCATGCACCAGGGTCAGCAACTACTTGATACAAATGAGGTTGATGTTAGATTTGTGGTAGTGGGGTATCCACAACAGGTTCAACAACCCCGAATGATTCACTCCGTGAATCCACTTGACTGGCTCAAACGTGGTGACACTAGATTCCTTGTAATATACCCTCTCCATATAATTCTCTGTTGCAAGGTGGGGGAACCTCTCGTGGTCTGCCAAATCCCATTCTTCTAGCTTTAAATAGGGAATTCGCACCAAGCGCAGACCTTCAAAGGTGATGCCTTCTGGCAGGAGGGGCGCATTTAGGAGGAATTTACCTACGTCTGGGTCTTTGGTTATCTTCACTTTTCCCTTAAGCAGAGGGATGTAATTCAATAACTTGGAGATAGGTCCATGCCCTCGGCATCTATATCCTTCATGCCCTCTTTGGCCTCCAAATCCACCACTTTCCCATTATCCTTTGCCAATGTTTTTTCTCTCTTCTGGGCCTGGGTAGCAAAATGCTTCCTCAGTGACTCACACACCTGCATTGGCCTCTTTTGCTTGTCTTTCTTGGGCTTGGGGGCTTCTCTCACTGGTGTAGGCTTCGGTCGAGGTGACTTTGGCACCGTAGGCATAGCAGTCGAAGCCTCCATGATCACAACCTTTGGAGAAGCTCCCTCAGAAGTGACAGTTCCTACAACGCTTGCGGTTTCACCTGGTCTAAACATCGTGCTGAGAATAAACTGTTGGGCATCGTCAGGTAATTTATCAAATACAGAGCTAGCAACTAAATCTGCGAAAACTTAAGGATTCATAAACTATGGATAGCACAGCGCAAAAATTTTAAGGATGCAAAGTGTTTTTTGCTGGATGGCCATGCATAATTTATAGGAAAATTCGAATTCAAATTCAACCGTTCCCCCCAAAATCCATCCATAAATATTGATTTGGCGGA
Source organism: Pinus taeda (assembly GCA_000404065.3). Lineage (NCBI taxonomy): Eukaryota > Viridiplantae > Streptophyta > Pinopsida > Pinales > Pinaceae > Pinus > Pinus taeda. Next base: position 67,591 of record APFE030959425.1, read on the forward strand.
AAATCTCCAAAGATTTCAGCCTTAAATTCCTTAAATGTTTCCCCTTGCTCCTCTTAATCGTCTCCTCATTGTCAAATCATGAATAATGACTATAACGATCATTTTCTAGTTGTGCTCTGTGGTACCTCCCTCTGTAGTGCAACTCCCTTCACACCTCTTATGGTACTATGACATCTCCATTTTCCGCATAACCCCCCTATCGCATAGCTCTACAAACCAGGCAATGTAGTTTATAGTCCTGTGCTCCCTTATAGCTGCCTAGAGTGCTAAGACTATCATTTTGTCATGTAGTCATTGGGTCAGATCCCCTATGTATGGCTTCAATTGGCTTCCATTTACCCTTCCCGGAAATGGTTCTCCATTCAACTTTGCAAGCTGAACTATGCCACCATCTGTAATTTCTTTGACGACATAGGGCCCCAGCCAGTGCATCTGAAACTTCCCTAGAAACTTGGCAAACTTACTGTCATATAGTAAAACTAAATCATTTACCTTGAAGGTGCACAGTTTAATGTGTGGATAATGCCATGCTTTTTGACTCTCCTTTTGAACCTGTTGATGGAATCCAACCAAAAACCTATCTTCTTCGAGCTCTATTAGCTGCTCGAGTCATTCTTCTAAGGCTCCCGGTCAACCATTCTTGTGAAAGTTGTTATGCATAGACTAGGAATGATATAATCCATGGACATCAGAGCTTCTACGCCATAAACCAACCTAAAAGGTGTCTAACCTGTGAGCTTCTTGTAAGTAGTCATGTATGCCCACAATACTGCCGGTACGCGCATGTCCCAATCATTCCATTGCGCGTTGCAAAACTTTGTCAACGCATTCTCCAATATATTATTAAAAGCCTCAACCATTCCATTGGCCTGAGGATGATATGGTGTACTCTTCTGGTAGTAAACCTGGAACTCTTCTGTCAGCACGCTGATCATTTCATTGAGAAAATGTGTACTATGATCACTCATCAATACCTTCGAGGAACCAAACTTGGTCAACACATATTCAAACAAAAAAATTTCTTTTGTTTCCCTTTTATAGTCTTTCACAGGTTGTGCCTCTACCCACCTGGTCAAATACTTTGTCGCGGTGGTGATGTAGCGCGCACCTGTTTTCTTACTTGGGGGTTGAACCGGTCCTACAAAATCAATTGCCCATTTCTAAAATGGTTGTAATGAAACCTGCGAATTCAACAATAAATCGCCCCTCCATGATAGCTTGCCCATCCTCAGACATCCATTACATGCCCTACAATATGCTTTAGAATCCTTATGCAGTGTTGGCCACCACAACCCAACGTGCAAAACCTTTTGCGTTGTTGCCTTTCCTACATAATGTCCTCCCGCAACTCCTCCATGAGCTTCAGCAAGGATACTATTTCATTCAAAATCAGGCACATATCGTTGAAGTATCTCATTCAATCCCATCTTATACAAATGGCCTAAAATTACAGAGAAATCTTTTGTGCGCACTACCAACTCTTTCTTCTGCTGACTAGTGTACCGTTTTGGAGCCATCCCTATAGTCAAGAAATGGATAATATCCATGAAGTGGTTATCCGCTACGTGCATCGTGAAGAGTTGTTCATCAAGCAGCCCTTCCTCCAAATTAGTAGGCTCTTCTCCTATCTCATTGCATGACAAATGGTCAAAGCCCTGCATTCAATCTTCCTGGCTTCACGATTACTTCAAAATCATATTCTTGAAACAAAAGTAACCACCTGCATATTCCCTCCCCGCCCAACATAGGCTTATTGACTAGATACTTCAATGCAGAATGGTCTGTGTACATCTTGAAATGTCCACCTCGCAGGTAATGTCTGAATTTTTGGAGCACGTACACCATAGCCAACCCTTAGCACTCTATCGTCAAGTAATTCTTCTTAGCTTTTGACAATTTTCTGCTTGCAAATGCTATAGGGTGATCCAATTCTCCTTCGCCAACGTGTGTTATTACTATCCCCAATGTAGTACATGAGGCATAAATGTGCACATGGAATTCTTTCTTCCAGTCAAGGAATACCAAGATTGTCACAGTAATCATTTTCTCCTTCAAAACATCCATATTGCGCTAAAATTCTTCATTCCAACATAATGTAGCATCCTTCGTTAGCAACTTTTTCATGGGTGCGGTAATATGAGCATAAGCCTTGATGAACTTTCGATAATACTCAGTATGGCCCAGCATTGTGCGCAACTGTTTAACACTCCTTGGGGCTTCCAAATTGATTATTACCGTGATCTTTGTAGGGTCCACCATGAGTCCTTACTTGCATATCAAATGACCCAGCAAAATCCCAAAGGGGACACAAAACAAGCACTTCTTCAGGTTCACCTCAATCCGATACCTTCGGCACGTATCGAACATTAAGCTACTTGGAACTTGACTAACCTAAACATTGTCCAGTCATCGAAATAGACCTCCAGGAATTTATGAATGAACTCTTTGAACGTTGTGATGACTACATGAGAGAATATTGTTAGCACATTCTTGAGTCCAAATGGAATTATTATATACTGGAAACAACCCCATTCCATTGCGAAGGTTGTCTTACTCCTATCCGCTGGCACAATCTTAATCTGATGGTACACAGAGAATCCATCAGTGAAGGAATATGCTTACTATCCTCCCACATTGTCCAGTACTTCATCAGTAAACGGTGTCGGAAAGGGATCATGGATATAGAAATCGTTAAATTTTCGGAGATCTACGCAAATCCTTATTTCATCCTTCTTATTCTTTTCTTGAACTACCGTTGGACTCACCCAATTAGACTCCACGGGTTCAATAATACCTACTTCAAGCATCTTGTCTAACTCTAAGTATACCTTTTCCTTGTATTTTGGATTAAGGCAATATGGCCTCTGCTTAACAGACTTCACGTCTAGTTTCAGAGTTATTTTCATCACTCCCAAATCGCCTATGATGCCTTTTAAGTCTAAAAAATTCATAGGAAACAAGTCCTGATATTTGTGGAGCAACTCAGCGACTTTATCTACTGTAGCATCATCCCACTAATCCCCAATATTCGCAAACTTCAGCTCCACCTCTGTGCCAATGTTTACTTGCCTATTTTTTAATGGCACAATGATGTTTGGATTCTTTATTTGTGGTCCCTCTACCTCACGGTGGCCTTCTATTTCTGGAATGTTAATATCCCTCGAATTCACATCCTCTCCTTCAACAGTCATATTATAGCACTCCAACACATGGTGCAGCTAGGTTCTCCAATCTAGTTGAATCAATTACAAAGGATCCTGCAGTATTATGAAGATCACTCCCTTAACCTCCTTTAGTGCCTCATCAATGCTTTTGAACCCATATTCAAAGTTGAATGTCCTCACGAACCCTTCTCTTAATAAATCCCATTCCGTGGTGACGTGGCAGAGCTCCATCTCCAAATACTAGTTCATAGGGATTATGTCCAAAGTGTGACAAAATAGATGCACCCATTCTAGCTGCAGTTCATTCCTCCCATCATACTTCTGAGTTACCTGTACTTTAGGCCAACCAAACCATGTTCTCATCATTCTTCTATAATCGTGCCACTCATCAAAGTTGTCTTTGTGCGTACCCCACCACTGAGTGGGCATAGCGTGCAGTGCCCAGTCCAACACCCGAAAACAGTAATCCTTTGGAACTTCTCTTTCAAAAGCATCCAAAAATATATCCACGTCAGTTAAACCATCATAATAAGGAAAATTTCTTACCTTCGACGACACATAGCACAACTATTTGGTCATCATGTTGTACCACAATGTGGATACTTCATGCAACCTATTTTTCCAATGTTCCAATTCTTCACCTAAATCTGAAGTACAAGAAATTTCGCGATCCCATGCAATTCGTCCATCAGCTGTTAGATTAACCTAGTCTTGGTCTTGCACTGTGATTTTATAGATCTGATCCAAATCATCATCACTCTCCTCATAGTTGCGGACCAGTTCGGTATAGCGTGGTCCTTCTGCAGGGTCCAATGGCACTCCAACGCGAAGCGATTTCCTTTCAAACGACATTATGAACGTCTTTAAATTGATGACCCCATTCATATCGATAGCCTAATCAATTCCTAGGAGTGTTGGGTATGGATTGCTATCATCAACAATCTATATTACTTCAAAATGAGCCAGTGTGCTCGCACCTTCTATATCTACGGTAACCCCCTTCAATCATCCCATAGGGATAATCGTCTATTGGTTCTCCATCATTAGTTGAATCGAAGACCACTACATCATAGGTCTTCCCATCCTCTCCCAGATTTTCTTAGGCAATATGTTCACGTCAGACCCCAAATCCAGAATAACCTCATCCATCTCATAGTCTCCTATTTGTGCAGTAAGGCTCATCTCACGCCCTATTCTTGCCTTATGCTTACTGATATTTCTGACTACATGAGATCCATAAGAAGAATTTTCCTTACCAGTGCATTTATTGATCAACTCTTGTAGCCATTTTACAACCTTGTTGTCGTGCAATAGTTTCATACAAGTCTCCAAGAATGTGGTAAGCACAGAGGGGTCAACCTCTGTAGGAACATTGGTATCTAACAAGTTTTTCTAACGTCCTGAGGTAGAGGCCTCAGAAAAGCTTTCCTTCACATCCATGAACATTTCCTTCACGCGCTCCAGATCAAACCAAACCTCCTTTTCTGGAGCCTTATGGACCCACTCAGTTTCTTTAGGTCGTTTCCATTTATCATCACCAGTCATCATTCCACTTCACAACATAATATTCATATTGAGATCCTCTTCGCGGGGCTCGACCCTATTCATCTATAAATTTTAGGTAAGCTGCTAAGAAGCAACTTCTTCTCCTGCATTTTAGCTATCAATATAGGGCATTCTTCTATTACGTGGTCAAACTGAGTGCAGTATCGACATGATGGGCATGTTTGGTTCATACACTCCCATGTGTAGTGTCCTAGCATTCCGCAATTATAGCAAATGTCTTTCCCTCGAATTCTCCCAGGTCCTCCTCCTCCTCAGCCTCGTTCGCGACCCTGGTATCCTTCTCGAGCTCCCCCAATGCCCTAATCTAGAGGCCATGTTTCTTCTTGCATTCAGTACGCAAGAATTTTGTCCATCATTAATTCGTAGCTATGGCAATGGCATTCATCATGGCCCACCAATTTACAAAATCGTAAAATAATTATTGGAGTGTCTACACAAATTTTTGCAACAAGTGGCAATTGACCGTTACATGTTTTCCAGCCACCTGACAAATAGCACACCATAGCTCGGGCCCTGTACTTGGTCCTGCTGGAGCTTCTTGCCTCAGGGGCATTGTCCCTCCCCATGTAATATAGTTCACGAAGATAGGGCAGTGATCTTTATCATGCCCCTGGCTTTTACACATGAGGCACCAAACCTCTTCATGCACCTCCGACTGAGCCGATTTTTCCTTCTTCAAACTCTTCAATTCCAAGAAAAGGTTCTACAATTCCGCATGAGTCTATTGAACCCCAAAAGAAACATCCTGAATAGGTGTTTTATGCAATCTCATCGTAATTTCTAGGGCTTCTTCTTGAATTCCTATCTTTTGTTGTTTAAGCAACCCTTAGGTGGGGCAAGAATGAGGCTACAAACCATTCACAGTGCTGAAAATATGTGATATTAATATTAGCTTCGCAGATTTTGGACTTAATTCTTTGATCTAATTCCTAGGGCATTTCGCCAGGCCTTGTCATTATTTCCTTGAATCCAATTACTGATCGTGATTCAAACTTAGGCTTACCGAATTCTTTGTTCAGAGGGGTTTGAGTGTCTGCTAATGATGCCAATGAGTTATAAGTGTAATACTTAATGTACCATGTCAGCGCGTGGTCTTGCAGAGTGGTTACCAATCGCGCCTTATTTATATTGTCATCCGTAATTTGTTGTTTTGTCCACACAGCCTTTGCAACAAACCAAAACAGATTTGGATCCTCACTTCCTAAGCCCTTGAAAACCGACAAATTCATCGTATTTGACATGTTGACCAATGACGGAGGTGGTGGCGGTGTGGGTGATCTGATAATCACCCTACGAGTGACCTCAGCCGAAGATTTATTAAAAAAAAGGTATTACAGACTCATGTGCTAGTGTGTGTTCTGTTTTATTGAACAACGGATCGATCAAATTGCCAATACACAAACATTTTAAATGGAAAGACAACAAAGAAATACAGTAAGAAATACTAAGACACAAACAGTTTTAATGAGTTCATCCTATTCTCTAGGGCTACGTCTCCAGTCCAGCTTCAGTGGTGGCCTTGTTTTATTATGTCTTACAGCAGAGAATTTACAATACAGGGACTCAATATGAGCTCTCCTGACAGTGGATTTTTCTTGGCAGGGTGGTTCTTGGATTCCCCAAGCCACTCAGAGTTTACATACTCTTTTTCTTCCTACCAGCTCTGTGACCTTTGGTCTACAGTGGAAAGAGCCAACTACGATGCTCAATCCAGACACATTCCTTTATAGGAAGGCTTGAATCTTCAAGCTCTCTGGTGCTTGATGTTGCCTATGGTCAGCTCAGCCCTCTATCTCTTCTGATCAGCTTTACTGCTCTCTGTGTTCAATCCTCCTCTTAGGGTTCACTGTTCACTGTCTTTCTTGGTCACTTGGACTCTTCTCCTAATTTCCTTCTTCTGTTTTCAACTGTCTTTATTCATGGCTTTAACCATCTGATCCTATGCCTATTCGGTTCTTCTCCCGCCTGCATTGATTCGCCTTCTACAACTGTTCTTGGCGTTCCCTGTTCAGCATCAGCATGAGTGCTCAAGGAGTGCCCCGTGTCCCCATCTAACTAGTGCCAACATGCTTCATTGGCTCGTTCCTCCGATTATGTCGCGCATACGCTCTTTCTCCACTGTGGCGGTCAATGGATTCCAAACCCCTTTTAAATTGCAGCTTATTTCCCTGTCGATTATACTTCTTTCCATCGAGCGCAATCTTAGCCGTCCGATCTGGGCTCCTCCAAATCCAACGTCATACACATGTCGAGCGCGGTTGACTTGCTCAACTGTTAATGCGTGATCACGACAGTTTTTCTCTCACCTCCACTGCCATGTGCCAATTGTTGATTGTGATCGCTCTGCTCTCTCCAAAACCTCTTACTGTTTAAGGGCATCCTGATCAAACCACTGATTTCTAGGCCGTGGGTCCCACCGTCATAAGTTGGCTCTTTTTACCTTTTTCTTGCCCGTGGTCCTCTAGCTCCCAACGTGACCGAGTGCTTAGGCTCCCCCCATTTTGGCCCTGTTCGCCTAGCAATGCACGATTAGTGCTTAAGCGCTAATCACTAATCACACATCAAAATTGCCTCCTTTTCCGAATCTGGGGCTCCCAGGGGCTATTTTGACCTCCTTCACAGTCTCCATGGGCTTCGGTCAATGCGCTTTGACCGAGGTCCTCGTCGTTCCACGTCGGCTGCCATGGCCATTGGTTCAGGGTGTTTTTGATGTCGTTTTGGATTTCCGGAAGGATTTGTTTAACTCGATACAGTCAAAGTTCTTGATAGTCTTTTGTGGATCCGATTTGGATCACGGCCTCCCTACTGAAAAAGCTTTTGGACCACCAAAAGTTGGTTTTCTTCAAGCATCGACTAAGTGAGGGAACTGATGTCTCACTTGTCTAGTCTCAATCCATTTCGCACTGCTTGGCTTCGAACCTTTAAGCCCAATCCTGAGGTATTCCACCTGTCCACTGCTCGTCGTCCTTACCTTCCAGTCCAGCACTGTGTCTTCCTGCAACTCATTAAGATATTCAGGTAGCAGGTCATCTACAGAAGGTCATTGACTCTGCTCTTCCGGGTCCTTAATCATTGAAGGCTCAAACAACCTCAAGCAGTCTGCGTCCACGACTGAGTAGATGTGCATGTAAGCTGGCAGATCAAGGCAGAAGGAATTTTCACCAATTTTCTCAAGTATCCTGAAGGGTCCATACCTGATAGGTTTTAGCTTTTTACCTTCACCTTGCATTCTATCCTTGTTCATATACAGCCAAACTTAGTCTCCAACTTGAAAACTATGCTCCATCCAATGCTTATCATGCCTAGCCTTGTACTTGGCCTGGCTCCTTTCTAGTTGTTCCTGTACTGCCTGGTGGATCTCCTGGATCTTTTCAATGAACCTAGTTTCCTTGTCCACATCAATGATGGTATCTTTACCAAAAACAAAATCCAAAGGATACCTTGGTATAAAACCAAAATAGGTCTCAAAAGGAGATCTCTATGTAGAAGAGTGTTTGGCTCTATTGTAAGCATGCTGCACATAGCAAAAGTGCTCATCCCAAAGCTTAGGATGTTTGCTGCAATATCTTCTCAGTAACTGGATCATTGTCCTGTTAACTACTTCTGTCTGGCCATCTGTTTGTGGATGAAAAGTTGTGCTTTTCTTCAACTTGGTGTCCATTAGTTCCCACAGATTGGACCAAAACTTTCCCACAAATCGAGTGTCTCGATCAGATATAATAGAAGTGGGTAGTCCAAAATGAACCCATACATGTTCAAAAAATAATTTTGCAGTTTGTTCAACTGTAATTTGTTTACTATAGGGTATTAAAATACACATTTTTTTGAACCTAACCACAACAACATATAGATAATCATGAACTTTCCTAGATTTAGACAGTCCCCCAACAAAATCCATGGAAATGCTTTCCCAAGGGTGAGAAGGAACTGGCAAGGGAGTGTACAAGCCTAGTTTTCTATTGCTAGGCTTGCTTTTAGCACACATGGCACACCCCTTTACATATCTAGAAACTGTCTCATTCATTTTCGGCCAATAGCAGAACCTTTGCAGCTATGCAACTATTTTACTTACCCCAAATTGACCTGATATCAGAGAAGTGTGTGCTTCCCTAATTATCTTTGCTCTCTCAGTTTGTGGAATGCAGAGTTTCCCACAATGATATAAGAGTCGGTCCTTCACACGATAGTCCAATTCTTCTACTCTTTTGCTTTGACTCAAAGTTGCATATACATCTTTAAAGTCCATATCCTGAGCATACTATTCTATGTAGCTTTCATGCGGCACAGAGTTATGCTTAAGTATGGTAGATGCATTTATAATGGGTCTAGATAACATGTCTACAACCTTGTTATGTATGCCCTTTTTATATCTGATGACTAAATGAAACTGTTGTAGAAAACCCATCCATCTATAATATCTTGATTGCTGCAATTTAGTTTGGGAGTGTAGATATTGAAGTGGCTGATGATCAATATGTATTACTGTTTCTTTGCCCATTAAATAATATTTCCACTTTTTCACACTCTGAACTAATGCATACAATTCTTTATCATATGTAGGATAGTTAACTACTGCAAGATTAAAAGTCTCGGAATGATAACATATGGGTTTACCATCCTCTGTCAACACTGCTCCCATGGCATAGTCACTGGCATCAGTTTGGATCTCAAATGGTCTTTGTAGATCTGGCAGTGCTAGTACAGGTGTTGTACTAATCTTTTCTTTCAAGGTGTCGAAGGCTTTCTGCTGTTGGCCTCCCCACTGAAACACCTTGTTTAATCCCGTCAAAGCATGTAAGGGAGCTGCAATTGAGGAAAATTTTGAAATAAACTTCCTCCAATACTGTGCTACTCCTAAGAAGCTTCTCACTTCTGTAGCAGACTTGGGTTTAGTGTTATACGGGAATAGTGTCCACTCAGATGCTGCTATTCCCACTAAGATGGGTGGCTATCTTCGAAATAACCAATCAAATTCTACTATTGTTTCCTTTTATGAAAAGAGATGAGAGGAGAACCAAGAGGGCCAACCTAAGTCTTGTGCTCGATTTCCTCTTCTTCTTGATAGAGTTTTGCCACTTCTTCTTTGTCTGCCCAGCTTCAAAAGGACCTCTGGAATCACAGCAACATACTACTATGCAAGAAACGAGAATCTAAATTCATAAGTAATACAGGATCAGATATGTATTAACCATATACATGCATATATAAACAAATACACAAGAATATGGAAGGAAACGAGAATAGCTTTATTCAAATGAAAAGTAGGAAGAGGATTACAAAAATGTGCTCTGATCCAGCATCATCCTCCAGCTAGGAAGCCCTTCTTCACCTCCAGCAAAGCTAGATCACCCAACACTGTGAATGTACACAAGAAAACCAACATCACTTCTCTATAAGATACAAAATTCCAGCCCCTGGATCTCTGCGATGAGGGTCCATATATAGATGATTACAGAGAGGTGAGTCATCTTCTGGGATCTTGATTAGTGTCTCCTCTCTGATAGTTCCTACTTCCACTTGGAGAATGATGATCCCTTACTCATCCCTGGTCGAAAATGGAGTAGCAAGTGTCAGAGGGGAAGCTTCTGGAAGATTCCATGATCTTCCACCTCACATTTTTGTCCCTTCCATTTGTCCATTCCCGACCATCGCACCCTACAGAGGAGCAAATCAGTATGAATCGCACCCTGTACATTGGGAAGGTGATATGCATCGCACCCTCTGCATTGAGCTTTCAGTATGGTCCAGTTTTGACCATTTATGAGTAGTTTTGTGGAGAACTTCTGGGAGATGATGTAATCAGTTGAACTTGTTCCTTTAGGCAGTGAAGCAACACTTTTAGGGACTTAGGAGCCCTCAATCTATGGACATCTATGATTAGGGTTGAAGTGCTCAAAAATGTCTATAACAGTTGCCCCCTAAAGCATGAGGTCATTAATCTTTCTGATGTTGGCTGAAATGCTTTACTATTAGGATCTGAAGTTTTTCCGAGCTGGGAGGCGACCTGTAATAAGATACAATACAATACATTAATTTGACAACATTTTTTCATGATCTAGCTGAGGCGAGCATTCCCATGCTCAGCTTTATAAATTCATTTTCATGTACATAGGACAGACGATCGTCTGTGTGACAGACTGATGATATGGAACACATCATCCTTTGATTGGATGATCACTATTCGGCAATGATGTACACTGGATGTTTTTATATTCCTGAATATATCGCAGCCCGGATGGATGAAACTAGATCTGGGTCTCAAAAACTCGTTCAATCTTCACTTGGAGTACAAGTTGATCCATGTGAAAAATGTTCTGGAGTCGAACATGGAAAGACATCGCCTAATTACCAGCCAATGATGTAAGTTGTTAATAGGCACGAGAGGAATCAACAGTAATGACAATGACCCTCAAGGTACTATAGTACAATTTACGTGGTGTGAAAAGGGACTTGGCTTCAAACACCACGCAAAATCTCTCGGTCGAAGGCCATTGATGTAGAACTATCGCCGAAAGTGAGAAACTTGCCATTGAGGAATGCAAGCTTCAAAGTACTGAAAGGGTTTTTCCTAAGTCAACTTCTTGGATAATGAGATGATGTCGACAAGAAATGACCTGTCATAGGAGGGCCTTAATGAATCCCACATCAATGACACAGAACGAAGCAAATGATTTTGGAGGTGAAAACAAATTGATGATACAGGGTTCAGGGTGGCGGTCATGACGGAATGAAGCATGAATGTATTGCAGTGGGTGAGACATAGGTGAATTGTCTGAATGACTTCTCTTGAACATATCGGCGACACTGATGATGGATTGGTAGTGTTAACCCCAAAGATGGATGGTGTGACGGACTAATGGTGATGACCAGTGAATGGAACAACCCAACCCAGCATGGATATGGAAGGAAAGTGTCATGTTCAAGAGAAACTTGCTACCAATAAAGTTTCTTCAAGTTTTCTTCCCAATTTTCCCCAGTCATTGCTGACCAGTACCTCTTTATTTTTGTCAAGCATGAGGAGGATAACATATGCTTGTTCTATAATCTGCCCTTCGGGCGAACCTGTCGCTATATTTTAGCGAGACTAGCGACAGTGAAACTCGTTCTTGTCCATTTGGATGAGTTTTCCGCTATTCATTTTTAATGAGTTTAATGACAAAGATAACTCGGTCTCTTTCAATTTTAGAGAGTTTGAAAGAAACGGAAAGAAGACTCCAAAGATTCTTTTTCGTTGTATAATCCCTTAAGTCTGAAAAAGCGTAAAATAATACAAAAGGGATGAATTTTCTATAGTTTTAACGAGCCGAACAACACAAGCGCTTGATCTTTTTGTGTAATAATCCCTCAGGTCCAAAAATATTAAAATCTAGAGGAGGGATAGCACTTCCGATGCCTTTTAACGAGCCGCAGAGGCCAATCGCTCGAAAATCTTTTCATATTTTACGAGTCAGGTGAAAAGAGCTTAAAGAAGACTCGTTTTCGAGGAATGAGTGATGGTTTCGGGTAACAACTGATTCCAGGTAAGATTTGGATTTTTCCAATCACGACAGTCTCACAAGGATGGCTAACATAATCACTCTTCGCAGATGTTCCTCGAAGGGGTAAACAATCATATGGGGGTGAATGATTGGCTAAAAACAGAGTGGAGGTGATGGCGAGAACACGACCAAGGCTCAAAAGTTGGCGATAAGGCATTCACAATGGTTATTTACCGGTTCATTTTTAATGATCTTAAACGCTGGGGGAAACACTTGCTCATGACTTATGTTTATTTTTTAACGAGGTTGAACTATGCACTAAAACTGCTCATGGAGAGTTTATTTTTTAATGAGCTTGAACTCTGCAACAACATTGCTCGCCAGTCGTATGATAAGAATGTCTCATTCAAGATGCCATTTTTTATGGAGCTTGCACCTTTTGAAGCTTTGCCCCGAAGCCTCTTGCATGCATGCTAGGAACGACCAACTATGCCTCTCCATTTAACTAGTAATATCACCATCAAGGCTAGGTAGAACAATTTTTCCTTTACTTTGCTGGCGCGCAGATTGCCCCTGCAAAGGTGAATGGTTCCGGCCACTCACCGGGCCTAGATGGTTGAAGTCAGCGGAATCATGGAGCTAACATTAGCTGGTCATTTCTCGCTTGCTTACAAAAGGTTTGCATGCCCCAAAGTGTAGCGAATTAGAGTTTCCAGGTTACCCTTCAATTTGCAAACAAAACATTTGTTATATCGGGAAAGGCCTACCTTCTAACGGAGGTATCTTATCCGATCTAATTCCCTTTTCCTATACGGACAGGTATCGGACTAGTCATATATCCTTCACCGAAACCTACCCTACAACCAGAGTTTTTCTGCCGAAGCAGACCAAGGTGCATGCCCCCTGGGTTTCAGTCACACCTTCCTGAATCACTCGTGCTCATCAGGTGGATGGACTGGAGACCAATGAGACATTTCTTACATGAAAAGACCATTTAGGGATGGCATTTGACTATTTGCGATGTGTGATCTGGGGAATGACATTTGGTCCACGAGCTTGACCATTCTGCCTTCGTGCGGAAAACACATTACTCTAATGAGTGAGGAGACGATGGCTCCCATGCAATAAATATAGTCACATCCAAGGAGTAGATTATAATCTAAAGGTCCTTGAACTACCATAACGCTCATGTGAATAATTTTCCTTCTCAAAGTAATGGGCACTTTTGGAAGGATCCTTAAAGGTCGACTGGTTCCCTTGTCGAAGCCTATTAGATTTCTCATTTCAGGCAAAAGCGATGGAAAACCAAGCACTTTCCAAGAAATTGAGGAAAGGATACTCACAGAAGCCCCTTTATCAATGATGGTACCGTCCATAACCATTATGTAAGCTTGTATAATGATTCTGAATGGTACACTAGCTGGTAAACGGGGTCTACCTAGTAGATTCCAGTCAAAGGAAATGACTAGGTTGCTTGGTGGTGGGACCGAATAGACGGTCGGATATGACTCTGATGAACTTCCTTCTTGTGGTAAAGGAATGGGAGGACTACCCCCAAGCTCATCGGAGTCTGTGTTGATGAAAATACTTTGAACGGTGTCATTCTCTTTCTCTTCAGTGACGGTATCGTTCGAAGATGAACACTCTGAAAGCAAGACCGGGTCAACTGCCATATCGACCCTTTGACTTTCATCTGGTATAGATTCAGAGGGTTCATTTTCAACGATAGGTGCTTCGGCTGACCACAATGACGGGCCAGCCGGATTTTCAACCAGTGGAGGGCTTGGCAAGAGTTTTCGATATCCAGGAGGAATTCGTAGCGGTGAAACCGGACAATTATCCAAAACTCTTTTAGCCTCTTCAAGGAAGGGACAATGGTGGACGGCGTGATCGCCTTCACACAACTTACAAGGAAGTTTAAGATTCCTTCTTTGTCCATGTGCTTCACTTTCACTGGTTGATGGTGAGCATTCAACGTGATCGCCAGAGGTTGATGCTACCAGATTGTGCAAACGAGGAGACCAGTCCCTTAAGATCCGAGGGATGTAGGGACAATCTCAGTGATAGTGGTCTCCATTGCAAATGACGCAAGGAGATTTAGGTTTTGACTATGCGGTGTGTGAATTTTTGCTAGACGATACTTGGTTGCTCCCTTTCAATTTTGGTTCCTTTTTCTTCTTTTCCTTTTTCTCTTTCTACTTCTTCTTCTTCTCAATTACTTAACTTTTAGCTTTATCAGCTTTATCAAGCGAAGAAGAAGGAGGAGAGGGAGAATCAGATGAAGTAGAAGGTTGGGAGACAACTCTAGTGTCGTCTAGTTACCGATTAGAATGTTCAGGAATTACGGGATTCTGAATGATAGAGGTAGAGAAGAGCCAAACAAGCAAACCAATTGTCAATCCTGGAAGTGACAAAGTGGCCATATGGGGTGGACCAACATCTCCCCAAGAGGAGAAGGGACTAGTATTTCCTTCACGGGGAAATCCTTGGTTGGTAGCCTCCATTTTCTCAACCTGAAGATCAACGGGGAATTTGTGACGTTATTCTGATTAAAATAAAAAAATTTAGACGCTTGGACACAACTTGTTTTTTCAATTTTAAAGATTCGAGAAAAAAAAAAAGATGACTCTAGTTGCCTTCGATTTTTATTGAGCTTGAAGTGACAAGTGCTCAGAGGAACTTTTCCTTTAAGGAGTCTGAAAAGGAGAAAAATGGACTTCTCTGGAGATATAGGTAGAGAGGATTACTAAACCAATCGTAAAACTACATAATACTTTTTACGGTACGGTAGTCAATCTTCCCGAATGTTGTGTTCGATGCATTGCGATTGATAGGGCAGTAGACACGGCTTCCTGAGGATAAACGATGTAGCCTATTGTGGTCTCCCAATATACACTCGATGGTACGTGGAGCACAAGTCTATACTGGCACTTTCTGTCTCAGAGTGGAGGAATCACCCGACCAGCACTAAAAGAAACAGTTACAAGGTTTTACGACGCCGAAATACGTCTCTAGCCTAGACCTCTAGATGTTGTGCATTAATTTCTAAAGTGTTGTTAGATTCATTGATTTATTTTAAGTTGATCTTGCTTAACAGTTTGCCTTTCAGGTTCACCATGTGATGTATGTATAATTCCTAAAATGCAGTCTAAGATGATAAACTAACGTTTTATCTTCTTTCAGCAATGAAAATCCTAGCTACTAAAGGGAAGAAAGTCAAGAATATTTTCTTCACAGAGCACAGAGCACACGCTAAATGCACAGTCCTAAATCAAGCCAAGCAATCAAAATGCAAATGCACATGCATATATTTGTTTTCATCTCCCTTAATGTGTGAATGAAGTTAAGAAAGCTATGTGCAAAACTGAATTACTTTTAAAGCGACTGTACTCAACAAAATTTTTTTTCAAAACAAAGTGAAAGCAAGAGAGACACTTTGCGATTTTGAAATGGAAATTGCTTTTCGACACTTTAAAACTAATAATTCAAATCCTATGCAATAGTAACTGTATAATCGACTATCGAGAAAAATGGAATTGCTTTCTAAAACTGAAAACGACAGCTACGACACTTTCAGATCTAGAGACGACAGTTTGACTATGGTACTTTTGCAAAAGAGAACTAAAAATGACACACAATACATAAAAACATTTAAAGTTCTTTGCACTAAGGAGGTGGAATAATGCAAGAGAAGGGGGTTTTCACAGAAGTACACTGACTATAGATAGCAAAACTCTTGAATAAGATTGAAAACAGTGAGAAAAATCCATAGTCGGAGGGTAAAGTTAATCCACCCTGACCATCGCACCTGTTACATAGTGAAATAAGTATGCAGTGCACCTATTGCACTCGGGAAGTGCGATGCATACAAGCTCCCTTGAAGGCAGGGTGCGATGGTAGCAATACGAAACTTTGAATGAGATTTCACTCACAGTTTGCAATCTATTTCAGGTGTTTAGGCTGAATAAGTAAAGATTAGTGTATGTAAAACATAGGGGTGATCTAAGAGGTTACTAGAGACACCACTCGGGACAATTAGATTGCTTGCAAATCTATTGTTTAATTTATAAACAAAACACGAAGATAGACCAAAGCAACATTGATCTAATTTGCATTTGTATGACAAATGTAGTTCGAAGGCTAGCTGGCTTGACTTTAGGCTCCGTCTGTATGTTTATAAAAGAAACAAGGATAGATAGGCTAACAAGTAATCTAGTCGCTCCCTAGTGGAGTCACCATTTTGTTATACGGGAATAATGTCCACATGGATGCTGCTATTCCTACTAAGATGGGTGGCTATCTTAGAAACAAACAATCAAAGTCTACTATTGATTCCTTTTATGAAAATAGATGAGAGGAGAACGAAGAGGGCCAACTTGAGCCTTGCACTCGATTTCCTCTCCTTCTTGATAGAGTTTTGCCGCTTGTTCTTTGTCTGCTCAGCTTCAAAAGGATCTGTAGAATCACAACAACATACTACTATGCAAGAAACAAGGATCTAAGTTTATAAATAATGCAGGATCAGATGTGCATTAACCATATACAAGCATATATAAACAAGTACACAAGAATATGGA